>CM065814.1:135917857-136029857 GCA_033398695.1 Orobanche coerulescens
GTTTTAGAAAAGCGTGTTCGAACACACTCGCAGCAGACATAATTTATCAATTTGCCGAACCCAATCAATTATCACTTAGCGCAACGAGAAAAAAAAATCATAACGCACATTCATACAAAACAGTTGTCATTACTTGACAACACACATAGAATACAGTCCCGGGTGATTGACTGCTAAGGTTAGGCCTAGCGGCTAAAAGAAATGTAGTTCCCTAGCCTCTGTCCAGACTGACTAACGCGCGCTACAACACATATTTAGCGTGCGCTACCCATGCTGCATTAGCGCGCGCTAGCCTTACACTTAGCGTGCACTAACGGTTCTATTTTAGCAACATGATTGCGAACATATATACGACATTACTGGAATCGAAGGTCACAAATAAACAACAACAATATTCGAATCTCAAAGCCATCGATTCACATAATTACAACATATCATGAGCAACCATCAAAAGGCAATTGTAATTCAAAACCGAAAAGTTAAAAGCAAGGGTCACGTCTTGAGTATATTTTGTAGAACTCATTTGAGTTCAAAACTCGTGTTTTGAAAACTTATAGTACACAGTGGAAAAGAATTATCAATAATTTGAGTTTTCAGAACTTTCAGCCTTGAGGTCAACATACGAAAATCAACTTTTTCCTCCCTTGGAGGACATTTTAAAAATTTTACGTGACTCCCCGAAAGGATTCGAAAACTTAAAATTCCAAGGTTTATACTCTTGCAAGAAAAACGATTTGTACAAAGATACATTCAGCAATATCATTCTACATTTTAGCGCAAGACGGGAATCAACAAATATATGTCACTTACTCACGATGCACCTTCAAATACAACTACATAACACAGAATCACACAGGCTCGTATAGCTCGTGGTACAACCTGTAGTAGGGAGACTTACATCCACAGATCGCACGAAGATGATGGCTGCACCCTGATACTAATCATGGCCGACATTCCAAACGACGCATCGCGACACGACATCAGTCAGACTCAATCTGACAAGACAAGACCCAACAATACATGACTGGACCTGACAGCCTAGGTTTTGTAATATCCGCGTTTTTTATTTTTAATAATTTCTATTTTCAGTGTATATTCGTTTCAGATAACTCACTTGGCACTGTTTTGGAATTCTGAACCTATTTTGTTCTTGGAGTTTCTCCGCTTAGACGGGTCTCGATGATGCTTTTACGTAATTTCATCTTGTGGTATATTTTGTCTCATGCGTATTCGATTCTCCTTAAACTCGTTCGATTCCGTCACTTTCTTACTTCCATGAGTTAGTATGCTTGATTAGAGCATGTTGTGAGTTTCGGATGGTTAATCCGACGTTGTGTCGTGATTTTCGGATGTTTGGGCCGTTTTTGTAATTTCCTAGAAATTTAGGGAATTTGTTCCTTGTTCAACTTTGGTTGTGTACCTCAGATAGTTTTGGGGTTCCGTACTTCCATTTCGTGTTATTGTTGCCCAAATATCGATTCCTATTGCTTTTATTCTCTTTAGGATCTTTTTCGTCATTTTGGGACCCGAGGGGGTGTGAGCCGCGGCACAAGGATTGTGCGCGCGGCACACATACTACCCGATTGTTGGCCGAGCGGTGCAGGTGTGCCGCGGCACAAGGATTGTGCGCTTGGCTTCACAGTCGGTGCCGCGGCACACTTGTCCGGCCGCAGCACACCGTGTGGCACTGCCCGGCTAAAACCTCTGTCGCGTGCCGGCACGATCCGTGATCTGCGGCACATGCCGAGTCCGAGCGCGGCACACTCCTAATGAGCCGCGGCACAATGAGCGGTCGGCACCACCGGGCGCAATTTTTGGCCTGTCGCATGCCGCGGCCTGATTAGTGAGCCGCGGCACACAATGCGGTCGGCCGCTATAATCATGTGTTTTGGAGATTCGCTCATTTCCTCCTTTTCTCCAACCGTGCGCGAGAGAGAGGGTTGAGAGGGGATTTCTTCTCCATCTACCCTTTTGATTGTGTGTTTTTCTTCATCTTCCTTCGATCGTGTAGCTCGGATTGTGGATCTAGCACGTGTTCTTCGGATTATAGGGCTTGAATCTTCAAGAGGTAAGAACCCCTTTAACCCTAGTATGATTTTTGGGGAGGGTTTGGTGGTGATCTTGTGTTTTAATCCGAATTAACCGATGTTGTTGTTAGATTTTGATAGTACTCTCGTGACCCTTGGTTTTCTTGTTTTTGGTTAGGATGAAATCCCGTTAGTTCACCGTTAACCGATTTCATTTCCCTACGCACTCTTGGTGTTCGATAAATTGTCCCAACGGGTAGAACTAGGAGGAATTTCTTCGTATTCATGATGTGGGATTGATTGTATATCATTATTGTGTTAGGGTCGGATTTGAGAGGATTGTTCGGACCGAAACCTATTCCTTCGTCGTCTCCTACGCGTCGTATTACCAAGGCAAGTACCTCGATATACGAATTGTAACTGCGTGAAATCATTGTTGTCGAAGTGTATGAGTTTATATGGATATATATATATATATATATGTATGTGTATATATATATATATGTATTTATATATAGTTATATGTTAAATATATGTATGTATATACGTATATTGATATATATGTTTATGTCGGTGATCGACGAGTGTTGAATTCTAACATTAGTTGACGTACTCAACTTGGATTGATGGGCGAACTATAGTTATTCATATAATATAGTAAGGTTGTATATATATATATATATCTATATATCTATATATATAAATGTATATATATATTCGGTGGAGTCGCAATATAGAGATATATGTGCGGTGTTGATTGAGTTTGATTGATAATGTGCGTGTTATTGTTTATTTGTGTGGTTATGGACTGGCGGAGAAATTGTGTGACTTGATGTACCAAGTTGAAAATTGTTGTGACGTTTGTCCGTGTGCTTGATGTTTGAACAATGTGGATACTTGTTGTGAGAAACGTCATATCCGGAACCTCGAGGGCGGGGCGGTGTACTCGGCACGGTGTCTGCTGCAATGTGCGGCTCCATCTGGGTGGTGACCGCCGGTGTTACATAATGCGTGTGTCAAGGGGCGGCTCTTGCGGGAGTGATCGCCGGCGCAGTGACATGTTCAAGGAGCGGCCGACATAGTGGAGTGAACGCCGGTGCACAGTGTGCGGTGGAGGCTCTGGCAGCTTATTGGTTACGGGTATTCGAGTGTTAGCTAAGACCCCGTTACCGAACGATGTTCGTATCTCAAATTCTTTCAACTCACTTTTTAATATTTGTCTTGATACAGACCGCAATTCATGTTTTTGAAAGCTTGTTTCAAATTGTTTTTAAAGCGTTGGTATCAGGGTTAGTTAACCACGGAGGTTTGACGAAATCTCCGAGGGTTAATGTCGGGGTCTTGAGCAGGATATGTCGAATGAGAGTTTTGTACCTTTGATTGTATTGTGGTGCTATTCTGTGTTTTGGGTCGAAGACCCTGTGGAATGTTGAGATGATTGATTTCATGATGATGTTATTTGGAATGGGTTGAGAACCCGGTGAGATGTTGTAATGATTTCGTTTGTGACGGTGTTCTATAAATTGGGTCGAGAACCCCAAATAAGTTGACTTGGTTTTTTGGGTAATCGTTTTCCATACGTTGGGTCAAGGACCCGAGAGTTTTTGAAATTATTTCCAAAAGTATTCCCTTTCGATTTTAAAAAAAACCCCAGACGGCCCGAGTCAACAATAATGTTTGCAAACTACCTTATCAAAACATTTTTTTTTCCTTTTTCCAAAAGGGATTTTCCTGACTCCTTGGGCTTGGTTAAAATTTTATTGATGTTATGTTTCGTAAAGAGAATATGGCTATGTGATTATCTTGCACCTTGTGTATGCGAGTGTTACTCTGTGTTGGTTATGGGAATGTATGGTTTATGTTAAGGCTTCACGGCGGTTGAATTTTATGTTGTTACTGTTCGTATATCTTGTATATTATGTACTTGCACTAGCAAAATTCCAGTTTGCTAACCCCCGAGTTTTCGGGGGGTGGGTGCCTGTTATGCGCTCGAGGTTTTGGCGGCTCGGGAGCGATCCACGGGATTAGCTTGGAAGGAGATGGAAGGCAGCGATGCTAATCACACCAGTCGAGTCTTTTCTTTTGTATCATTTTGGTCGGTATTTCTTTGTCGTTGAGTATCCACCCTTGCATGGGTGTAGTTATCATTTATTAAATTGAGTTGTCATTCTTTTCTATGTTCAAGTTTATTGTGGTCATTGTAATATGAATGTCGTTAGTTTCGAATTGGTTTATGACCTTGTCGATCTGTTTTCTATTTAATTTTGACCCGGTCGGTCAATCATCGAGTAGTCTTTTGGAGTTTAGCTGGTAAATCCTTGCGATAAGGGTCTACGGCGTGTGACATTCCGGTCATATTACGGGGTGTTACATTTATGGTATCGAGCTTAGGTTTTGCGAAAAACCTAGGCCGTTGGGTCAAGTCCATGTCTTGTGTAAGTCGCGCGCATCGAGTTGTGATTAGTATCGTGGTTCCGACATCATCTTAGGCAATCCGTGATGGTAAGCCTCCGATCGTAAGTCCCCTTATACACGTATTTGATTACATTGTGCTAATATGCTTAATGTGAACTAGGAATTGGAACTTGTCGGTGATATTATCGTTTTAGGATATTACATGGAAGTCGAACATGTTTATCTGTTTCGGTACTTTATTAGAATGAATTTACGAATGACAATTTTATCCACCGCATGAGTATTTTAAGATGGCTTTTAGTATCTTGCAAACCGAGTTTTGACATTTTGGTCTTGCATGTTTTGGATAGTATTCTTATGATGGTATTTGATGTTTTATAAATGACTTTTGGGAGTATTTGAGAATATTACCGACTTCGGCCTTTTTGGCATTTTGATCATTTTTTTTAAAATGATTTTTAGCCTGGTGGGTTCCACGGACCCACGGCATTGTAGTATCACGAATATTTTAAAGTGATGCTTTGAAATTTTCTAACATTGTGTAAAGCCATGATTTAATATCGTCATGTTAATTGGTCACGTATCTCGGTGGAAAATTCTTTCAAATAAACATTTTGGAAGAAGAGGAAAGATTTTCAAAATTGTGGTATTTGGGACTCAACATTCTTGAAATATTTCAAATTAGTTACGAAATTATTTTCAATTTTTTTCTTTTATACATCACTCGAAAATAATTTTTAGAGTCGTTATATAAACTTCCTCTTCCGAAATAAAAGACAGTGTTTACAAGTCTTGGGCGCAACGTGACTAGCCCTCTTTTTCGAAAATTTGTTTTCATTAAGTGCATACATATAATGACCGTCCTCGTCGAGGAACTCGAAATTGACTTCATAAAACTTTATGCTTTACGATAGTACCGTTATTCTAAGGATGCTAACTAAAACTCGGGTTGATAATTGTGGTATATTATGCAGTGATAAACTAATACTGTTGATCGGTGTTATCCGTATTAGTATGTCGAGCCTCAGCGGACGTAGACGTGATGATGGAAATGGAAGCGGCAAGGTGGTTCGTACGACCACGATCCATGCTACGGTGAAGGAGTATCTAGATCAATCGATATCCTATGAAATCTCCTCAGTGGTCGAGCCCACGAGCGAAGCCAAGAGACCGAGGATATCTGGGAAGTTTTTGGGCGGTGAAGAGTCTAAGGCTCCCAAACCCCCACGTCGTTCGAACGCGTCGTCTTCGCGATCGGGAGTGAGCGCTTGGAATCCCAAGCCAGCATCGGTGACTCTCGGTAAGAAGGGAGGGTGCTTCAACTGCAATCGTCAGGGACATGTTCGTGTAAATTGTCCCTTTCCACTCTTGACTTGTTACCGGTGCGGGTGTGAAGGTCATCGGGAGAAGCATTGTGAGATAATTTACAGGCGGCAAAGAATGCTACCCTATTGGCGGACAGAGCAAGTGACTGGAGAATGTCCTGAAACCCTATGTTTCCTTCTGAAGAGCCTAACATGGGAGGATGAATATTTTGCAATATGTCCTAATCGTTGCTGTTTTGAACAATCGTGACCTTGATCGTTCTTCATTTCATTGCTCTTTGTTTCCAACTCTTGTTGTTCTAAGTTTGGGATCGAAATATCTTTTAGTATGGGGGAGTGTATTACCCGTACTTTCCTTGGTATTTTCGGTATTGTGTGATTTTTCATTGTTGGTAATTCAATTATGATCCTCTCGACGATTTTAAACTATCTTGTTCTACTTAGCCTGCCGTCCTCCGAACGAATTTCGGAGCTGTTTTGTTAAAACCCGTGGATTATTGTGGTCTTTCCATATCTGAACCTAATTCTTGCAAATTTTGTTCGGAACTATTATTCCCACGCGTGCAATTGACATTTCCGAATGTATTATGAACTTGGATGTGGTTGGTTGAGCTCGAAACATGATTTTCAGGACGTCTGAACTATTTTGTGATTTTCTTCACTCTGGGAGCTTTGGTATCCAATTCATACTCCTCCACCTCAACTTATCGTGTTCCCATACAGTTTTATCGTCTCGACTCACGTATCAGATGCTTGCTGGGTCAGTTCATCGTATTTCTGGAACCTTGCATTCGCGCTTTGCTCGTGATGATTTGGGGCTGAGCAAGTAGTTATTTCCTTGATTGTTCCGCCGCTCTCTATTTTAAGTTTCGGGACGAAACTTGTTTTAAGGAGGGTAGAATGTAATATCCGCGTTTTCTATTTTTAATAATTTCTATTTTCAGTGTATATTCGTTTCAGATAACTCGCTTGCCTGTTTTGGAATTCGAACCTATTTTGTTCTTGGAGTTTCTCGCTTAGACGGGTCTCGATGATGCTTTTACGTAATTTCATCTTGTGGTATATTTTGTCTCATGCGTATTCGATTCTCCTTAAACTCGTTCGATTCCGTCACTTTCTTACTTCCATGAGTTAGTATGCTTGATTAGAGCATGTTGTGAGTTTCGGATGGTTAATCTGACGTTGTGTCGTGATTTTCGAATGTTTGGGCCGTTTTTGTAATTTCCTAGAAATTTAGGGAATTTGTTCCTTGTTCAACTTTGGTTGTGTACCTCAGATCGTTTTGGGGTTCCGTACTTCCATTTCGTGTTATTGTTGCCCAAATATCGATTCCTATTGCTTTTATTCTCTTTAGGATCTTTTTCGTCATTTTGGGACCCGAGGGGGTGTGAGCCGCGGCACAAGGATTGTGCGCCGCGGCACACATACTACCCGATTGTTGGCCGAGCAGGTACTGCGTGTGCCGCGGCACAAGGATTGTGCGCCGCGGCACACAAAGTCGGTCCGCGGCACACTTGTCGGCCGCGGCACACCCGTGTGGCACTGCCGGCTAAAACCTCTGTCTGCGTGCCCCGCGGTCAAGCCTTGCCCGCGGCACATGCCGAGTCCGAGCCGCGGCACACTCCTAATGAGCCGCGGCACAACGAGCGATCAGCCGACCACTGGGCGCAATTTTTGGCCATGTGCCGCGGCACAGATTAGCTGAGCCGCGGCACACAATGCGGTCAGCGCTATAACTGTGTGTTTTCAGCGAGATTCGCTCATTTCCTCCTTTTCTCCAACCGTGCGCGAGAGAGAGAGGGTTGAGAGGGGGATTTCTTCTCCATCTACCCTTTTGATTGTGTGTTTTTCTTCATCTTCCTTCGATCGTGTAGCTCTGATTGTGGATCTAGCACGTGTTCTTCGGATTATAGGGCTTGAATCTTCAAGAGGTAAGAACCCCTTTAACCCTAGTATAATTTTTGGGGAGGGTTTGGTGGTGATCTTGTGTTTTAATCCGAATTAACCGATGTTGTTGTTAGATTTTGATAGTACTCTCGTGACCCTTGGTTTTCTTGTTTTTGGTTGGGATGAAATCCCGTTAGTTCACCGTTAACCGATTTCATTTCCCTACGCACTCTTGGTGTTCGATAAATTGTCCCAACGGGTAGAACTAGGAGGAATTTCTTCGTATTCATGATGTGGGATTGATTGTATATCATTATTGTGTTAGGGTCGGATTTGAGAGGATTGTTCGGACCGAAACCTATTCCTTCGTCGTCTCCTGCGCGTCGTATTACCAAGGCAAGTACCTCGATATACGAATTGTAACTGCGTGAAATCATTGTTGTCGAAGTGTATGAGTTTATATGGATATATATATATGTATGTGTGTATATATATATATATGTATTTATATATAGTTATATGTTAAATATATGTATGTATATACGTATATTGATATATATGTTTATGTCGGTGATCGACGAGTGTTGAATTCTAACATTAGTTGACGTACTCAACTTGGATTGATGGGCGAACTATAGTTATTCATATAATATAGTAAGGTTGTATATATATATATATATCTATATATCTATATATATATAAATGTATATATATATTCGGTTGAGTCGCAATATAGAGATATATGTGCGGTGTTGATTGAGTTTGATTGATAATGTGCGTGTTATTGTTTATTTGTGTGGTTATGGACTGGCGGAGAAATTGTGTGACTTGATGTACCAAGTTGAAAATTGTTGTGACGTTTGTCCGTGTGCTTGATGTTTGAACAATGTGGATACTTGTTGTGAGAAACGTCATATCCGGAACCTCGAGGCGGGGCGGTGTACTCCGGCACAGTGTCTGCAATGTGCGGCTCCATATGGGTGGTGAACGCCGGTGTTACATAATGCGTGTGTCAAGGCGGCTCTTGCGGGAGTGATCGCGGCGCAGTGACATGTTCAAGGAGCGGCCGACATAGTGGAGTGAATGCCGGTGCACGGGTGTGCGGTGGGCGCTGGCGAGCTTATTGGTTACGGTATTCGAGTGTTAGCTAAGACCCGTTCTGAATGATGTTCGTATCTCAAATTCTTTCAACTCACTTTTTAATATTTGTCTTGATACACCGCAATTCATGTTTTTGAAAGCTTGTTTCAAATTGTTTTTAAAGCGTTGGTATCAGGGTTAGTTAACCACGGAGGTTTGACGAAATCTCCGAGGGTTAATTAATCGGGGGTCTTGAGCAGGATATGTCGAATGAGAGTTTTGTACCTTTGATTGTATTGTGGTGCTATTCTGTGTTTTGGGTCGAAGACCCTGTGGAATGTTGAGATGATTGATTTCATGATGATGTTATTTGGAATGGGTTGAGAACCCGGTGAGATGTTGTAATGATTTCGTTTGTGACGGTGTTCTATAAATTGGGTCGAGAACCCCAAATAAGTTGACTTGGTTTTTTGGGTAATCGTTTTCCATACGTTGGGTCAAGGACCCGAGAGTTTTTGAAATTATTTCCAAAAGTATTCCCTTTCGATTTTAAAAAAAAACCCAGACGGCCCGAGTCAACAATAATGTTTGCAAACTACCTTATCAAAACATTTTTTTTTCCTTTTTCCAAAAGGGATTTTCCTGACTCCTTGGGCTTGGTTAAAATTTTATTGATGTTATGTTTCGTAAAGAGAATATGGCTATGTGATTATCTTGCACCTTGTGTATGCGAGTGTTACTCTGTGTTGGTTATGGGAATGTATGGTTTATGTTAAGGCTTCACGGCGGTTGAATTTTATGTTATTCTTGTTCGTATATCTTGTATATTATGTACTTGCACTAGCAAAATTCCGGTTGCTAACCCCCGAGTTTTCGGGGTGGGTGCCTGTTATGCGCTTCGGTTTTGGCGGCTCGGGAGCGATCACGGGATTGGCTTGGAAGGAGATGGAAGACGACGATGCTAATCACACCAGTCGAGTCTTTTCTTTTGTATCATTTTGGTCGGTATTTCTTTGTCGTTCGAGTATCCACCCTTGCATGGGTGTAGTTATCATTTATTAAATTGAGTTGTCATTCTTTTCTATGTTCAAGTTTATTGTGGTCATTGTAATATGAATGTCGTTAGTTTCTGAATTGGTTTATGACCTTGTCGGTCTGTTTTCTATTTAATTTTGACCCCGGTCGGTCAATCATCGAGTAGTCTTTTGGAGTTTAGCCTGGTAAATCCTTGCGATAAGGGTCTACGGCGTGTGACATTCCCGGTCATATTCTGGGGTGTTACAGGTTTCCGCAACCTAAGCTCCGATACCATAAATGTAACACCCCCAGATCAAACCGGGAATATTACACGCCGCAGACCCTCTCCGTGAGGATCCACCAGGCTAGACATCAACACAACACATTACATTACATACTGACGAATCAAAATAACGAATCAATAGACCGATTTGGTCTTCCGTCACTGACTTACAAATCAAAATACATAAACTCATCCAGATTCATACACATGCAAGGGTAAAATACTTGCAACGACGAACAATAAGACAGCGGAAAAGACAATACAATGGAATTCGACTAACTGAAGTCAAAATTGGCCTTCGTGTGATTAGTATCATTCGTCTTTCATCATCCCTCGCACCGAACCTGTGTCTTTCTCCCGAAAACCTGCATGTACCTGGACACAATACAGATATCCACTCCCCGATTACTCGGGGGTTAGCAAAACTCCACTGTTTCGCTAGTGCAAGTATAAAGTGCAAATACGAGCCATACACAACACATTCCGAGAATACAACGAAAGACTTCCCGTGATATATTTAGTTAAAAATAGTTCAAGTCTTGAAAGTAGAAACGAAGCAAGTAAGCACTTTGAAAACATTTCCAAATCTCGGGAGTTTTGAAAACATTAGAAATTGAAAAGTTCTTAATTCCTCGAAAGTCATTTAGGGTCACAGCCCCAAAGTTCATTTTCCAAAATGCAAATCCGTTAACAAGGCACGAGGTCCACGACCCAACCATTCCGATCACAAAACACAGGGCCTACGACCCGATCATCCACTGCAATTCACTTACAAGGACACATTACACATAACACATCATTCTTATGCCATTCTAGCCAAGCACCAAGACTCGATATATAATGTCTCTCGACCTCGAGCACAAAGCATTGTGATACTCCAGACAATATCACAATTAACGAAAACATCAACGTCATCCTCAAGATGAAAACCACAACTGGTAACCCGCGGCCGTACCCCTTAGTATCGACCCCTAGACATCCCGTTGGACACTCCGGGTGGGAAACCACTTCCGCGGCCGTACCCCTTAGTATCGACCCCCAGACATCCCGTCGGACACTCCGGGTGGAAGTTCATCCACACACGCACCCAAGTCCACTTCCGTGGCCGTACCCCTTAGTATCGACCCCCAGACATCCCGTCGGACACTCCGGGTGGAAGGAACAACACACACACACACACGTTCCAAAATCACAGTTGCAAATCACAAGCCTCGAAGGTCAATCACAGTATATATAGTCGAGGTACCTTACTAGAATGGCCAGTTCATCCAATATATACTCACGACCAAGTAATGATACGATTCATGCTAGAATTTCAATGATGCAGCTAGTACAAACAACATAGCAACGAGGGAAAATACCTATCCAACCACGCCGAACGACACCATGAGACAGGATCATCAATAGGCATATGTTCCATACATATCTCAAGGAAAGGTTAAGCTATAAATCCACAACGTCATAATCACACAAAACTATACCCCACACATACTTAGACAAGCATATTTAACAACGAAATCATACGAGTCATCTTTTAAGGAAGTATTGAAAAGCATATCAATTCCTTTGAAAATTAGTTATAGACATTCATAATTCACGTATCGTAAATCACTAACTAATATATCCACAAAACACGTAATGTATGGGCAAGATACTTGCCTCGAATAACCACAACGCAGAGAATCGGCCGAAGTAGGTTGGCACGAACCGACTACGAACTCGCCGACTCCACCGAACGACAATCCGCAACAATGAACTACGAACGAAAACAATAACAACGAAAATAAATTCCAAAGTACGACCCAAAGCCGCTGAATTCAAAGAACGAATGACGAAAGTTCAAGTGTTTTCCCCAAAACGGCCAAGAACACGATTCGTCCCGACAAAACACGAAAACGGAATTCTAAGTCGAAATATGGATATAAAATCCATAGAATATGTTTAATAACATCATTTAACCACAATTTATCCAACAAAAACGGATGGAAAACGAGATCGAGAACAAATCCCCCAAAAAGTCGATTCGAAGGAAATCAAGAAATATACTTCGATTCGACGAAGAACAATGGATTAAATGATGTTAAACACAAGAATACTACCAAGATTAATCATACCCATCATGGATTAATCAACAACACGGAACGAATCGGATAAAAATGCAAAAACCCCCAAATTCACGAAATTAGGGTTCTAAGGAAGATTACCTTGATTCCCTGGATCAAAGGATGATAACGGATGATTGATTGATGTTATAACCTCAAGAACTTCATGGATTTGTTGTTAAACAACATGGCTTCAAGATTCCCAAGACCACATCCGCGGAAGAGAAAGGAAAGAGTGAGAAAAATGGCCAAAAACCCGTCTGGAGGGCCATAAATAGAGTACAGTGTGCATGGCCCAGTGGGAGTGTGCCGCGGCACGGGGCCAAATCTGCGCCCGATGATCGGCGGTGTGCAGCGGCCCGGCCGACATGTGTCGCGGCACTGTATAGACGGTTTGGCCGAAAAAATGTACGAGTGTGCCGCGGCCTATGGCATGTGCCGCGGCCGCAGTGCGGCTGCTCGGCGGAAGGCTGCCGAGCACTACCGGCCGTAACTCGGCGAGATCTTTGCCGAGCACTACGGCCGTAACTCGGCCCGGTGCGGCTGGGCCGGATTGCCGGCCATGACTCGGCCGGGCCAACTCGACGGCGACGACCCGAAACCCGAACCTGAATACGAATCAATGATACGGTTACGACGTACTCGCAAAGACGAATCTAAGAGCTAAGAGAACACACAAATCCGACCACCCGAAGGCTCGGAATTCGACAACGGAAGTAATTACCCAAAACTTTGGGAAATTACGAAAATGGCCCAAAACGTCCGAAAATCACGATACGCGATCGAAACACCAAACCAAAGCTCGCAACATGAATAATAACATTAAATGAACTTACGAGAAACTCGAAACAACAGTTTCGGACGAGATTCGCAAGAATCGAACTCAAGTTCGGAAAAGTCGCTAAAAAGCTCGGAACTCAACAAAACGATACCGAAAGGAACTCGGATGATAAAAAGTGCAGAATTAATCATTCTCGAAATGACGAAACGGTCATGAGTGAGTCGTCAAAACGGACTCCGGCCGAAAAAGAAATTTACCGAAAATCGAAGATTGCGGATATTACATTCTACCCTCCTTAAAAGAAGTTTCATCCCGAAACTTAAAACAAGTAGGGAGAAGCAATATCCCGCTAGGAAAACTCAACGAGATACGCAAGGAAACGCGTAACTTACGCCCATCGGCGAAACGTTACAAGCAACGCAAAGGAATATACGGCGTGAAAACACGCTCCACGACGACCAACACAACGTCGCCGTTAGGGATATAATAAAACCAACAAGTGACAAGCGTCATCAAATGGATAATACAATCAAGTCAATTATCCGAACAATCAAAAAACACAACGGGCGAAAATCAATACGATTGACCAACCCAACGGTACATCAATCAAAATGCGAGCCAATCGCTGAACAAATACGGAATTCCACCGCCCAAGGGTTGGAAGATCGAAAACGAAACTAATTTTCCGAACTTGGAAAGGTCACAACGATATATAGATCAATTTGGGACAATATCAGAACTCGCTCGAATGACAAAGGTGAGAAACAACACTGTGTCGAAGCATCAACGAACACGGTCAGTCGATACGGTTGGACGAAACGAGAAGAGAAAGAAAGAAAAATGTGGGTATTACATCATATCACCTTTAAAAGAGGTTTCGTCCGAAACCTAAACAACGAACGAAGTCTTTGGAATAGCAACCTTCCCGACCATACCCTCTTGGTCCACATCCGATCTTCATGGCCATTAGTATCGTGGTCACGACTGTGTCCTCTGCCCAACGGCATACTAAGCGGATTCCCACTCAATAAGATTGCACAACTTCGCAAAATATTATACTAAAGTACCAACTCAGCACGACACATCACATAAGGTAACCAATAGCAACTCGAAAAGAAAATCCACGAGGTATCCTTTTAAAGGAAATATTTTGAAAATCCTTAGATTTGTATGCTATTTAAAATAAACTTTAAAAGTACTTTTGGTACCTCGGGTTGTTTCATCAAAACTTGTAAACAACATACTTTAACCGTCTTATTTGAAATCATTTGAAGTCATCATGCCTCTACGTATCATCATCACCGTTAACAACTAACAAGTTAACCATGCATGATCATCAAATCATTCTTACATACTCTAACATTTCCAAATCCGAGTTTGAACTTTACGTCGAGTGAGATTTTTCATCTTTCACTATATATTTTTGAAAATAAAAATCACATTGGTTTTTGAAATAAAATATTTTTATGGTGTGAAAGATTTTTGAAAATCATTCACTCGAATTATTTGAAAATGCAACAATACGTTAAAATCATTTTCGAAAATTCTCCCAACACTTCACAAACATCAACGACGGTAATATTTTACAAAATGTTCAAGGTACTTTAAAACAACTCTTTCAAATACCGTCGAGGTTTTATTTGAGGATCTAGGCCGGCTCGCAAATTTCAAACAATTTCCAAAGTTCATACGAAGCCATGCTAATCGCACTTTGCACAAACTTATGAAGGTTTTAGAAAAGCGTGTTCGAACACACTCGCAGAGACATAATTTATCAATTTGCCGAACCCAATCAATTATCACTTAGCGCAACGAGAAAAAAAAATCATAACGCACATTCATACAAAAGCGATTGTCATTACTTGACAACACACATAGAATCTGATCCGGGTGATTATTGCTAAGGTTAGGCTAGCGGCTAAAAGAAATGTAGTTCCCTAGCCTCTGTCGGGTGACTAACGCGCTACAACACATATTTAGCGTCGCTACCCATCTTTGCATTAGCGCGCTAGCCACACTTAGCGTGCACTAACGGTTCTATTTTAGCAACATGATTGCGAACATATATACGACATTACTGGAATCGAAGGTCACAAATAAACAACAACAATATTCGAATCTCAAAGCCATCGATTCACATAATTACAACATATCATGAGCAACCATCAAAAGGCAATTGTAATTCAAAACCGAAAAGTTAAAAGCAAGGGTCACGTTTTGAGTATATTTTGTAGAACTCATTTGAGTTCAAAACTCGTGTTTTGAAAACTTATAGTACACAGTGGAAAAGAATTATCAATAATTTGAGTTTTCAGAACTTTCAGCCTTGAGGTCAACATACGAAAATCAACTTTTTCCTCCCTTGGAGGACATTTTAAAAATTTTACGTGACTCCCCGAAAGGATTCGAAAACTTAAAATTCCAAGGTTTATACTCTTGCAAGAAAAACGATTTGTACAAAGATACATTCAGCAATATCATTCTACATTTTAGCGCAAGATGGGAATCAACAAATATATGTCTATTACTCACGATGCACCTTCAAATACTAACTACATACACAGAATCACACAGGCTCGTATAGCTCGTGGTACAACCTGTAGTAGGGAGACTTACATCCACAGATCGCACGAAGATGATGGCTGCACCCTGATACTAATCACGACCGACATTCCAAACGACGCGTCACGACACGACAGCAGCCAGACTCAATCAGACAAGACAAGACCCAACAATACACGACTGGACCCGACAGCCTAGGTTTCCGCAACCTAAGCTCCGATACCATAAATGTAACACCCCCAGATCAAACCGGGAATATTACACGCCGCAGACCCTCTCCGTGAGGATCCACCAGGCTAGACATCAACACAACACATTACATTACATACTGACGAATCAAAATAACGAATCAATAGACCGATTTGGTCTTCCGTCACTGACTTACAAATCAAAATACATAAACTCATCCAGACTCATACACATGCAAGGGTAAAATACTTGCAACGACGAACAATAAGACAGCGGAAAAGGCAATACAATGGACTCCGACTAACTGAAGTCAAAACTGGCCTTCGTGTGATTAGTATCATTCGTCTTTCATCATCCCTCGCACCGAACCTGTGTCTTGCTCCCGAAAACCTGCATGTACCTGGACACAATACAAATATCCACTCCCCGATTACTCGGGGGTTAGCAAAACTCCACTGTTTCGCTAGTCCAAGTATAAAGTGCAAATACGAGCCATACACAACACATTCCGAGAATACAACGAAAGACTTCCCGAGATATATTTAGTTAAAAATAGTTCAAGTCTTGAAAGTAGAAACGAAGCAAGTAAGCACTTTGAAAACATTTCCAAATCTCGGGAGTTTTGAAAACATTAGAAATTGAAAAGTTCTTAATTCCTCGAAAGTCATTTAGGGTCACAGCTCCAAAGTTCATTTTCCAAAATGCAAATCCGTTAACAAGGCACGGGGTCCACGACCCAACCATTCCGGTCACAAAACACAGGGCCTACGACCCGATCATCCACTGCAATTCACTTACAAGGACACATTACACATAACACATCATTCTTATGCCATTCTAGCCAAGCACCAAGACTCGATATATAATGTCTCTCGACCCCGAGCACAAAGCATTGTGATGCTCCACACAATATCACAATTAACGAAAAACATCAACGTCATCCTCAAGATGAAAACCACAACTGGTAACCCGCGGCTGTACCCCTTAGTATCGACCCCCAGACATCCCGTCGGACACTCCGTGTGGGAAACCACTTCCGCGGCCGTACCCCTTAGTATCGACCCCCAGACATCCCGTCGGACACTCCGGGTGGAAGTTCATCCACACACGCACCCAAGTCCACTTCCGTGGCCGTACCCCTTAGTATCGACCCCCAGACATCCCGTCGGACACTCCGGGTGGAAGGAACAACACACACACACGTTCCAAAATCACAGTTGCAAATCACAAGCCTCGAAGGTCAATCACAGTATATATAGTCGAGGTACCTTACTAGAATGGCCAGTTCATCCAATATATACTCACGACCAAGTAATGATACGATTCATGCTAGAATATCAATGATGCAGCTAGTACAAATAACATAGCAACGAGGGAAAATACCTATCCAACCACGCCGAACGACACCATGAGACAGGATCATCAATAGGCATATGTTCCATACATATCTCAAGGAAAGGTTAAGCTATAAATCCACAACGTCATAATCACACAAAACTATACCCCACACATACTTAGACAAGCATATTTAACAACGAAATCATACGAGTCATCTTTTAAGGAAGTATTGAAAAGCATATCAATTCCTTTGAAAATTAGTTATAGACATTCATAATTCACGTATCGTAAATCACTAACTAATATATCCACAAAACACGTAATGTATGGGCAAGATACTTGCCTCGAATAACCACAACACAGAGAATCGGCCGAAGTAGGTTGGCACGAACCGACTACGAACTCGCCGACTCCACCGAACGACAATCCGCAACAATGAACTACGAACGAAAACAATAACAACGAAAATAAATTCCAAAGTACGACCCAAAGCCGCTGAATTCAAAGAACGAATGACGAAAGTTCAAGTGTTTTCCCCAAAACGGCCAAGAACACGATTCGTCCCGACAAAACACGAAAACGGAATTCTAAGTCGAAATATGGATATACAATCCATAGAATATGTTTAACAACATCATTTAACCACAATTTATCCAACAAAAACGGATGGAAAACGAGATCGAGAACAAATCCCCCAAAAAGTCGATTCGAAGGAAATCAAGAAATATACTTCGATTCGACGAAGAACAATGGATTAAATAATGTTAAACACAAGAATACTACCAAGATTAATCATACCCATCATGGATTAATCAACAACACGGAACGAATCGGATAAAAATGTAAAAACCCCCAAATTCACGAAATTAGGGTTCTAAGGAAGATTACCTTGATTCGCTGGATCAAAGGATGATAACGGATGATTGATTGATGTTATAACCTCAAGAACTTCATGGATTTGTTGTTAAACAACATGGCTTAAAGATTCCCAAGACCACATCCGCGGAAGAGAAAGAAAAGATTGAGAAAAATGGCCAAAAACCCGTCTGCAGGGCCATAAATAAGCCGCATGATGTGCATGGCCCCTTGAGAGTGTGCCGCGGCACAGGGCCAAATCTGCGCCTAGTGATCGGCAGTCTGCCGCGGCCCGGCCGACATGTGCCGCGACACCAGGTACAGACGGTTTGGCCGAAAAAATGCACGAGTGTGTCGCGGCCCTGCCGGCATGTGCCGCGGCCCACGCAGACTGCTCGGCGGAAGGCTGCCGAGCACTCTGCCGTAACTCGGCGAATCTTTGCCGAGCACTACCGACCGTAACTCGGCGGTCACCGGCTGGGCCGGATTGCCGGCCATGACTCGGCCGGCAACTCCGACGGCCCGAACGACCGAAACCCGAACACGAATACGAATCGATGATACTGATTCAGCGTACTCGCAAAGACGAATCTAAGAGCTAAGAGAACACACTATTCCGACCACCCGAAGGCTCGGAATTCGACAACAGAAGTAATTACCCAAAACTTTGGGAAATTACGAAAATGGCCCAAAACGTCCGAAAATCACGATACGCGATCGAAACACCAAACCAAAGCTCGCAACATGAATAATAACATTAAATGAACTTACAAGAAACTCGAAACAACAGTTTCGGACGAGATTCGCAAGAATCGAACTCAAGTGCGGAAAAGTCGCTAAAAAGCTCGGAACTCAACAAAACGATACCGAAACGAACTCGGATGACAAAAAGTGCAGAATTAATCATTCTCGAAATGACGAAACGATCATGAGCGAGTCGTCAAAACGGACTCCGGCCGAAAAAGAAATTTACCGAAAATCGAAGATTGCGGATATTACATTCTACCCTCCTTAAAAGAAGTTTCGTCCCGAAACTTAAAACAAGTAGGGAGAAGCAATATCCCGCCAGAAAAACTCAATGAGATACGCAAGGAAACGCGTAACTTACGCCCATCGGCGAAACGTTACAAGCAACGCAAAGGAATATACGGCGTGAAAACACGCTCCACGACGACCAACACAACGTCGCCGTTAGGGATATAATAAAACCAACAAGTGACAAGCGTCATCAAATGGATAATACAATCAAGTCAATTATCCGAACAATCACAAAACACAACGGACAAAAATCAATACGATTGACCAACCCAGCGGTACATCAATCAAAACGCGAGCCAATCGCTGAACAAATATGAAATTCCACCGCTCAAGGGTTGGAAGATCGAAAACGAGACTAATTTTCCGAACTTGGAAAGGTCACAACGATATATAGATCAATTAACTCGCTCGAATGACAAAGGTGAGAAATAACACCAGGTCAGAAGCATCAACGAACACAGTCGAGTCGATACGGTTGGACGAAACAGAATAGAAAGAAAGAAAAATGTGGGTATTACATCATATCACCTTTAAAAGAGGTTTCGTCCCGAAACCTAAACAACGAGAACGAAGTGCTGGAATAGCAACCTTCCCGACCATACCTTCTTGGTCCACATCCGATCTTCATGGCCATTAGTATCGTGGTCACGACTGTGTCCTATGCCCAACGGCATACTAAGCGGATTCCCACTCAATACGATTGCACAACTTCACAAAATATTATACCAAAGTACCAACATAGCACGACATATCACATAAGGTAACCAATAGCAACTCGAAAAGAAAATCCACGAGGTATCCTTTTAAAGGAAATGTTTTGAAAATCCTTGGATTTGTATGCTATTTAAAATAAACTTTAAAAGTACTTTTGGTACCTCGGGTTGTTTCATCAAAACTTGTAAATAACATACTTTAACCGTCTCATTTGAAATCATTTGAAGTCATCATGCCTCTACGTATCATCATCACCGTTAACAACTAACAAGTTAATCATGCATGATCATCAAATCATTCTTACATACTCTAACATTTCCAAATCCGAGTTTGAACTTTACGTCGAGTGAGATTTTTCATCTTTCACTATATATTTTCGAAAATAAAATTCGCATTGGTTTTTGAAATAAAATATTTTTATGGTGTGAAAGATTTTTGAAAATCATTCACTCGAATTATTTTGAAAATGCAACAATACGTTAAAATCATTTTCGAAAATTCTCCCAACACTTCACAAACATCAACGACGGTAATATTTTACAAAATGTTCAAGGTACTTTAAAACAACTCTTTCAAATACCGTCGAGGTTTTATTTGAGGATCCTAGGCCGGCTCGCAAATTTCAAACAATTTCCAAAGTTCATACGAAGCCGCCGGCTAATCGCACTTGCACAAACTTATAAAGGTTTTAGAAAAGCGTGTTCGAACACACTCGCAGCAGACATAATTTATCAATTTGCCAAACCCAATCAAGTATCACTTAGCGCAACGAGAAAAAAAAAATCATAACGCACATTCATACAAAACAGTTGTCATTACTTGACAACACACACAGAATACAGTCCCGGGTGATTGACTGCTAAGGTTAGGCCTAACGGCTAAAAGAAATGTAGTTCCCTAGCCTCTGTCCAGACTGACTAACGCGCGCTACAACACATATTTAGCGTGCGCTACCCATGCTGCATTAGCGCGCGCTAGCCTTACACTTAGCGTGCACTAACGGTTCTATTTTAGCAACATGATTGCGAACATATATACGACATTACTGGAATCGAGGGCCACAAATAAACAACAACAATATTCGAATCTCAAAGCCATCGATTCACATAATTACAAACCATCATGAGCAACCATCAAAAGGCAATTGTAATTCAAAACCGAAAAGTTAAAAGCAAGGGTCACGTCTTGAGTATATTTTGTAGAACTCATTTGAGTTCAAAACTCGTGTTTTGAAAACTTATAGTACACAGTGGAAAAGAATTATCAATAATTTGAGTTTTCAGAACTTTCAGCCTTGAGGTCAACATACGAAAATCAACTTTTTCCTCCCTTGGAGGACATTTTAAAAATTTTACGTGACTCCCCGAAAGGATTCGAAAACTTAAAATTCCAAGGTTTATACTCTTGCAAGAAAAACGATTTGTACAAAGATACATTCAGCAATATCATTCTACATTTTAGCGCAAGACGGGAATCAAAAAATCTATGTCACTTACTCACGATGCACCTTCAAATACTAACTACATAACATAGAATCACATAGGCTCGTATAGCTCGTGGTACAACCTGTAGTAGGGAGACTTACATCCACAGATCGCACGAAGATGATGGCTGCACCCTGATACTAATCACGGCCGACATTCCAAACGACGCGTCGCGACACGACATCAACCAGACTCAATCTGACAAGACAAGACCCAACAATACACGACTGGACCCGACAACCTAGGTTTCCGCAACCTAAGCTCCGATACCATAAATGTAACACCCCCATATCAAATCGGGAATATTACACGCCGCAGACCCTCTCCGTGAGGATCCACCAGGCTAGACATCAACACAACACATTACATTACATACTGACGAATCAAAATAACGAATCAATAGACCGATTTGGTCTTCCGTCACTGACTTACAAATCAAAATACATAAACTCATCCAGACTCATACACATGCAAGGGTAAAATACTTGCAACGACGAACAATAAGACAGCGGAAAAGACAATACAATGGACTCGACTAATCAAGTCAAAGCGGCCTTCGTGTGATTAGTATCATTCGTCTTTCATCATCCCTCGCACCGAACTCCGTGTCTTGCTCCCGAAAACTGCATGTGCACAGACACAATACGGATATCCACCCCGATTACTCGGGGGTTAGCAAAACTCCACTGTTTCGCTAGTGCAAGTATAAAGTGCAAATACGAGCCATACACAACACATTCCGAGAATACAACGAAAGACTTCCCGAGATACATTTAGTTAAAAATAGTTCAAGTCTTGAAAGTAGAAACGAAGCAAGTAAGCACTTTGAAAACATTTCCAAATCTCGGGAGTTTTGAAAACATTAGAAATTGAAAAGTTCTTAATTCCTCGAAAGTCATTTAGGGTCACAGCCCCAAAGTTCATTTTCCAAAATGCAAATCCGTTAACAAGGCACGGGGTCCACGACCCAACCATTCCGGTCACAAAACACAGGGCCTACGACCCGATCATCCACTGCAATTCACTTACAAGGACACATTACACATAACACATCATTCTTATGCCATTCTAGCCAAGCACCAAGACTCGATATATAATGTCTCTCGACCCCGAGCACAAAGCATTGTGATACTCCGGACAATATCACAATTAACGAAAACATCAACGTCATCCTCAAGATGAAAACCACAACTGGTAACCCGCGGCCGTACTCCTTAGTATCGACCCCCAGACATCCCGTCGGACACTCCGGGTGGGAAACCACTTCCGCGGCCGTACCCCTTAGTATCGACCCCCAGACATCCCGTCGGACACTCCGGGTGGAAGTTCATCCACACACGCACCCAAGTCCACTTCCGTGGCCGTACCCCTTAGTATCGACCCCCAGACATCCCGTCGGACACTCCGGGTGGAAGGAACAACACACACACACACGTTCCAAAATCACAGTTGCAAATCACAAGCCTCGAAGGTCAATCACAGTATATATAGTCGAGGTACCTTACTAGAATGGCCAGTTCATCCAACATATACTCACGACCAAGTAATGATACGATTCATGCTAGAATTTCAATGATGCAGCTAGTACAAATAACATAGCAACGAGGGAAAATACCTATCCAACCACGCCGAACGACACCATGAGACAGGATCATCAATAGGCATACGTTCCATACATATCTCAAGGAAAGGTTAAGCTATAAATCCACAACGTCATAATCACACAAAATGATACCCCACACATACTTAGACAAGCATATTTAACAACGAAATCATACGAGTCATCTTTTAAGGAAGTATTGAAAAGCATATCAATTCCTTTGAAAGTTAGTTATAGACATTCATAATTCACGTATCGTAAATCACTAACTAATATATCCACAAAACACGTAATGTATGGGCAAGATACTTGCCTCTAATAACCACAACGCAGAGAATCGGCCGAAGTAGGTTGGCACGAACCGACTACGAACTCGCCGACTCCACCGAACGACAATCCGCAACAATGAACTACGAACGAAAACAATAACAACGAAAATAAATTCCAAAGTACGACCCAAAGCCGCTGAATTCAAAGAACGAATGACGAAAGTTCAAGTGTTTTCCCCAAAACGGCCAAGAACACGATTCGTCCCGACAAAACACGAAAATGGAATTCTAAGTTAAAATATGGATATACAATCCATAGAATATGTTTAACAACATCATTTAACTACAATTTATCCAACAAAAACGGATGGAAACGAGATCGAGAACAAATCCCCCAGAAAGTCGATTCGAAGGAAATCAAGAAATATACTTCGATTCGACGAAGAACAATGGATTAAATGATGTTAAACACAAGAATACTACCAAGATTAATCATACCCATCATGGATTAATCAACAACACAGAACGAATCGGATAAAAATGCAAAAACCCCCAAATTCACGAAATTAGGGTTCTAAGGAAGATTACCTTGATTCGCTGGATCAAAGGATGATAGCGGATGATTAATTGATGTTATAACCTCAAGAACTTCATGGACTTGTTGTTAAATAACATGGCTTCAAGATTCCCAAGACCACATCCGCGGAAGAGAAAGGAAAGATTGAGAAAAATGGCCAAAAACCCGTCTGCAGGGCCATAAATAAGTACCAGTGCTGCGGCCCGAGGCAATCTGCGCCCAGTGATCGGTAGTGTGCCGCGGCCCGGCCGACATGTGCCGCGGCACCAGGTACAGACGGTTTGGCCGAAAAAATGCACGAGTGTGCCGCGGCCCTGCCGGCATGTGCCGTGGCCCATGGTACGACACCTTTCGACCCGAAGGCTGCCGAGCACTCTGGCCGTAACTCGGCGGATCTTTTGCCGAGCACTACCGGCCGTAACTCGGCGATCTGGCCTGGGCCCGGATTGCCCGGCCATGACTCGGCGAGCCCGACTCAACGGCCGAACGACCCGAAACCTGAATACGAATCGATGATACGGTTACGACGTACTCGCAAAGACAAATCTAAGAGCTAAGAGAACACACAATTACGACCACCCGAAGGCTTGGAATACAACGGAAGTAATTACCCAAAACTTTGGGAAATTACAAAAATGGCCCAAAACGTCCGAAAATCACGATACGCGATCGAAACACCAAACCAAAGCTCGCAACATGAATACTAACATTAAATGAACTTACGAGAAACTCGAAACAACAGTTTCGGACGAGATTCGCAAGAATCGAACTCAAGTGCGGAAAAGTCGCTAAAAAGCTCGGAACTCAACAAAACGATACCGAAACGAACTCGGATGAAAAAAAGTGCAGAATTAATCATTCTCGAAATGACGAAACGGTCATGAGCGAGTCATCAAAACGGACTCCGGCCGAAAAAAGAAATTTACCGAAAATCGAAGATTGCGGATATTACACTCCGGACGAATCGCAAACGGCAGAGGTTGGGAGAAACTCCAGTTTCTGCCCCTGCCAGTGATGTGCCGATCACCGCGCCTCCGATCACCGTTGTTCCTCCAGCGACTTTCCTGCAGGAGATGGCTATCGTTGAGGCTGAGACCCCTCGCGGGAAACCATACTTTGGTCGCGACCCCGAGAGGGCTGAGAGGTAGACTTTGCTTGTTGAGTTGAAACTTGTCATTCGCGTGGGAGATGTGCTAACTTTTGTTTGTTTGATGCAGGATCCGTAGCACTAACCCATCTTGTCCGCCGATGGTGCTGGATTTCTTAGCGAGCCGATCTCCTCGCCAGGCCTGTGATATCCCGTTATACGTCAACCGGGCCGTTTTTGCTCTGCCGAAGGCCTGGACGACGGACTTAGATGCGATCGCTCGCCAGCGATCTGGGAATACAATGCCGGCTGCTTTCACTCTCTCTCCAGGCGGCTACGATGGCTGCCCAGGCTGTGTAGGAGTTCGAGGGGTGTCCTTCCACCACTCGTCTGCAGGCGGATCTCGAGGCGGCTCGGAAAGAGAACGCCGAGTTCACCGACAGGATTGTGGCAATGGAGAAGGACTCCCTGGATGCGGCTAAGCGGGCGAACCATGAACTTGAGCTGGCGAGATAGGATGCCGCGCAAGCCTGGGTGAGACCGATTTCGGGACCGAATGACAGATGCCATACGGTCGCAGACGACCGCTTAGAAGGAGGCCGATCAACTGAAGGTGACTGTTGCTTGGCTGACTGGCGAGCTGGAGGCGTCGAGGGGGGAGACGGCTGCAAGGGAGGTCGAGGTCCAAGGTGCACAACAGGCGATGGCGGAGCTGAAAGGGAAGCTAGAGGCGACCGAGGCCAATCCCTTCATTAATGTAAAGTTTGTCAGTGAGTTTGTCTATTATATGGCGTTCGCTGACTCGCTCCGAGCTACCAAGAATGGAGGACTGTAGGTCGGCCCTCTTGCCGAAAACTTCAAGGCGTATGCGTTGGAGCATCCTCTTCATCCTGACTTCTCCGTGCCGATCTTGGATCTCGCAGACATCGGCGTGGACTTGAGCTGGTATCCGACTCCGGCGAACCTCGTACATCCTGACGCTCTGGAGGACGGGGAGGCTACTCCAGAAGCTGGAGAAGGGTCACGGTCCGATCCAGCATTTGAAGGCGAAGGCCAGGCGGGGGCATGAGGCTCTTCGTTCTTATTATTTTAGCTTTTTTTCTTTGTAATATTTAGGCCTTCGGGCGACCGTGTACGTACTTATGAAACTTCAAGTAATGAGATGAATGTTTGATTCTCCGATTTATCACTTGAATGATTGCTTTTCTGAGTCTTTTGCTTGACTTTGTACAAATGTGTGAGGAGAGATTGTTGCGTGTGTAGGTCTAAGTGAATTGATAAACTCATATAGATAACTTTTACAACAAATTCGATCGCTGCACGAACATCTGAATAATGTTGATCTCCGTATGTAATTGAATAGGGACGATCGTCGTGTAAATAGCTCTGCACTCTTCCCCCTTGTTTTTGTTCACTTAGTGAAAGTAAGGGGACGAAAATAAATCATTGAGTGAGCGGTCTTCAAATTTGTCGAATCCTCAAAAGGCCGTCCATCTGGGTCTTGAGGGGCCGTGCACGATCGCGGAGTTCGATGGACCGACCTCCACGACCGTGTCTTATGCACGAGCGACATTCCGTCTGATGGCTAAGTTCTCGTGACTCACTTAATTGGTAGGGTCCTCCGAAGGCTGCGCCTCGCCTCGTATTTAAACGAAGGGCGTGCGGTCTTGGTCTGGAAGATTCCTTGCGCGGGGCGTCGTCGGATTAATCAACTCCACGTCCGCGGCTTGTTAGCTCTGCTTCCACCTCGGCCCGCCATTAAAATGGCGACCCTCGACGGTGTACGTTGAGACGGGGGGAGGGTCGCGTCGCATTGCCCGGAAAGGACCCACCACGTTAAGTGATGGGCCTCCGAGGGCGGGCGAACACGTCCACAGATTAGTTTTGAAGGGCCCTAAGACTACGCCGGCCTCGTATTTAAACGAAGGGCGGGCGATCGTGGCCCAAAGGGACCTTGCATGGGCACAAAGAACGGTTTCATTGTCCTCCACGACCATGATGACACTCTTCTACCTCGGACCATCAAGTCAGATGACGATCCTCGACAGTATACGTTGTGTAAGGGGAGGAGATCGCCTGCCTAGGTTCTTTATGTAGATGACGAACTTTAGAGAGCGAGCGAGTAATCCTATGATTTGATTTGGAGAGACCTTCGGCTACGCCCGCCTCGTATTTAAACGAAGGGCGAGCGATCGAAGCCCAAAGGAACCTTGCATGGACGGATCGTCAGTTTCATCGATTTTCGCGACCATGGCGGCACTCTTCTACCTCGGACCATCATGTCAGATGATGATCCTTGACGGTATACGTTGTGGTTGTGGAGGCGATCGCTGCCTAGGTCCATCATGTCAGATGACGAACTTTTGGGGGCGAGCAAGTCATCCTCTTTTTCGAAGCGTTTGCTTAGGCAGTAGCCTCTGGTTTGATGAGGCGAGAAATCGGGGAGAGACGTCCGAAGTTCCCTTCTCCTGATTGGAGCATGTGATACGGTCACCGAGGTTGATCGAGGGGTCGGCTCGTATGAGCTTTCCAGCCTGTTCGCGTTCGACTCGGGTGACCGTGTTGGGAGATTAGAGGGGCTCCGGCTAAGCTAATAATCTGTCCAACTTGCCTTCTTCGAATAATCTCCAGAGTTATCTGAGGAGGTCGCGGCATTGGTTGGTGTTGTGGCCGGGACTCTTGTGGTAGGTGATTAGTGCATAATTGATCTAATATTCATATACAAAATATCACCTTTTTCTGGTATAATCATACTGATTTTGACAGAATTTAATTATTTTGAAGAAATATCAAAACATGAGCTAATAATGTTTATTTTGCAGGTTACTGGCATAAAATATCAAAAAGGTCGAAAAACCAAACCGAAATCAAAATCAGAAATTTCCAAGAAAAAAAAACTGATACAAAACACGGCAGAACACACGGCGCAAATAGGGCCGTTTCTCTCGACTGTTTACAACACGGCGCATATTTTCCGCCGGGTCCTTGCGCGTGTTCCAGACAAGACCGAGTCATCATAATACAGTTATACAATACGGCGCAAAATGGGCCGTTTTTCTGCACCGTTTTTACGCAGATGCCATGCAAAAATAGTCCACTTTTGAAAGTGTTAATCTTGTTATCAACATCTTAAGATTGCGAAAGTGGTTAAGACACCTTTGAATACGAAAGTTATGAGGTGAAAAGTTGATTACTCGATGAACAATCGTTTATCCTAAAAATAGTCAAGTTAAAGAAATGAAAGGACTAATTGGTTTAAATAGAGATTAATCATATCATAGTTCTACTAGTGAAACCTCCTTAATTGATTGTTAAGTGTATTGGAAATACATCTTTTCAATCTATCAAGTGTTAATCTTGTTATCAACATCTTAAAATAGCGAAAGTGATTAAGACATCTTTGAATACGAAAGTTATGAGTTGAAAAGTTGATTACTCGATAAACATTCGTTTTTTCTTTTATATCCGTGTAAATCAATTCCTATACTTAATTAAAAACCTAATTTAATGAACCCGTAATCCCCTAGATTTTATAAATTCCCAACTCATTTTAATTCTATTCATTTTCACTAGTAAAAAATAGTCTACTTTAAAAATAGTCTAGTATAAATAGTCTTAATAAATAGTCTAGTTAAAATAGTCTTATTAAAAATAGTCTAGTTATAAATAGTCTAGTATAAAAATAGTCTCATTAAAAATAGTAGTATTAAAAATAGTCTTATATAAAATAGTCTCATTAAAAATAGTCTTATATAAAATAGTCTCATTAAAAATAGTCTTATATAAATTAGTCTTATTAAAAATAGTTTGGTTTAAAAAATAGTGCATTTAATTTAGTTAATATTTAAAAACCCAATAATCAATTTTAGAATATTTTAGTATTTATTTCACGTAATTTGTAACAAAATATTATACGAAGCCCTGTTGAACAATCCTCAAGAGAATAGACCTTGGTAGAACTTACCACAACTACTTCTACCTCGTATATATTTGCGAGCGACTTAAAAACTCCTATTTTTAGGATAAGTTTTTTACCGATCAAATTTTGGCGTCGTTGCCTTGAACAGTTAGAAATTATTTTTGACAAGGATGAAGATATTGTGTGGTGACATTAGGTGATATATATTGTTGGTAGTGTTGAAAAATGGAGAAAATATTTACTCCGCTGTTTTTGGAAACTTAGTAACCGGGTGTATTCATGTGACCCATGTTTACATTCGCGTAAAACAGTTACCTTAGATATGAGTATGCATAAAAGCAGCTTGTGTATGTTTTTTTATCCTAGTAACTGGGTGTATTCATGTGACCCATCGTTTATATTCGCGTAAAACAGATAATAAACAACCCAAGTAAAAAAAGAAAAAAGGGAAAAAAAGAAAAAAAAATGGTTGATTGAAAAGCAAGAAAAGAGCTCAGATAAATCGAAGCATAAGTAAGGGGATTGATAGAAAGCTTAATTAAATAGTTTCTAAAGTGCTTACGAGTTGATAAAACTCGATTCCGAATATTTTCTAATGTTCGGTTTCAAGTCACTTTATCCATATTTCCCTACCCCAACCAAAGAGCCGACATTACAACCTTAAAGTCCTTTTTGATTCACAACGTTACACACACAAGTGGTAGAGATAAAAGACGATTTGCACGCCTGTGGAAATTTTCACTTCATTAAATAAGCTTGAGCGAAAATATGTCCCATATACACTTGAGAGTGAGCGATACACTTATCCGGCGAGTTCTATGAATTCATGCTTTTTGTTTAAAAGGAAACTTTCTTAATGTAATATCCGCAATTTTCGATTTTCGGTAAATTTCTTTTTTCGGTCGGAGTCCGTTTTGACGACTCGCTCATGACCGTTTCGTCATTCTGAGAATGATTAATTCTACACTTTTTGACATCCGAGTTCGTTTCGGTGTCGTTTCGTTGAGTTCTGTGCTTTTTAGCGACTTTTCCGCACTTGAGTTCGATTCTTGCGAATCTCGTCCGAAACTGTTGTTTCGAGTTTCCCGCAAGTCCGTTTAACTTTGTTAGACGTGTTGTGAACTTCGGTTTGGTTATTCGATCACGTATCGTGATTTCCAGGCGTTTTGGGCCATTTTGTAATTTCTTGAAAGTTACGGGTATCCGTATCTGTAATTGTTGTCTCGACCCGTTTCTTGGTCGCGTATGACTAATTATGGTATTACGCTTTCATTTCGAGTCGTTTATGTTGTCCGCGAACTTTTCGGCGTGTTCGTTCCGTCGTTTTAAATCGGGTCGTCGAGCCACAGCGGTGGCGGGATGGCCGGACGATTGCGGGCACCGGCCGGACGGTGCGCGAGAACCGCGTAAGCGCACGCTTCTGGCCGGAAGGCTGTGCCAGCTTGGCAGTGTAGCGCACTGCTGCCGGTGGCCAGCGTCTGTTATCGGGCACGGGCAATGGGGTTTCGAGGTTCGGACTCGGTCGGGATCGGCGAGTAGCGCACGCTTCACGCGGCGTAGCGCGCTAGTCGGCGGCGTAAGCGCCGCAGCTGTCGGCCGGCTAGCGTCGTTACTGGCCGGGCGATTCGATCCGATGGCTCTTTGGGCCAGGAGTCGGCTAGCAGCGCGGTATCCAGGTAAGCGCACGCTAGCGGGAGTTAGTCGGCGAGTTGGTCGGCGGGGTTGGTCGGTGATGCCGGGTCGTGTGGGCCACTGGCCGAGGGTACTCGGCCGATCTGGCCGATAAGCGCACGCTAGTCCGGGAAGGCTAGCGCACGCTAGGCCCGATATAAATATGGTGGCGATCACATTTCACTTCGTTTTCATTTCCTTCCTTCTCCATCCGCGAGTGGCGATTCATGGCGGCGAAGCCATGTTGTTTAACAACAAATCCATGAAGTCCTTGAGTTCATAACATCAATCGATCGTCCGTTATCAACCTTTGATCCAGCGAATCAAGGTAATCTTCCTTAGAACCTAATTTCGCGAATTTGGGGATTTTTGCATTTTCGTCCGATTCGTTCTGTGTTGTTGATTAATTCATGATGGGTATGATTAATCTTGATAGTATTCTTGTGTTTAACATCATTTAATCCATTGTTCTTCGTCGAATCAAGTATATTTCTTGATTTCCTTGAATTGACTTTTTGGGGATTTGTCCCGATCTCGTTTTCATCCATTTCGATGGATCGATTATGGTTAAATGATGTTGTTAAACATATTCTATGGATTGTATATCCATATTTTAACTTGGAATTCCGTTTTCGTGGTTTGTGGAGCAGAATCGTGTTCTTGGCCATTTTGGGGAAATCGTGAACTTTCGTCATTCGTTCTTTGAATTCAACGGCTTTGAGTCGTGTTATGGAATTCATTTCATTGTTATTATTTGTCCTTCGTAGTTTATGAACGTGAGTTGGCGTTCGGTGGAGTCGGCGGGTTCGTAGTCGGTTCGGGCCAACCTACTTGGTCGATTCTCGCGTTGTTCTTATTCGAGGCAAGTACCTTGCCCATACTTTTCCGTTTATGGATATGATGATCGGTGGTCATCTTGATGTGTTTGTTTGGTTATTTGAAATGAAGTTTCAAAGGATTTGATTTGGCCTCGTTAAAGGCTTTCTTTCAAAGCGAGTGTGATTTGTGAAGCGGTGTTTTGAGAATTGATTATGATTTGGTTATTTGAGCGTTGAAGAATTTTATGATGATACTCCTATTGTTTAAGTTATGGAATCGTGTATTCCTTATTTAATCTTGTTATTGTATTTTTGAAGAGTTTGGTAATGGTGTCGAGTTAATGGCCATCTCTAGTGAGTATTCTTAATGAACTTACATTCTTAGCATGTTAGTATTGCATGAGTAACGTGTGTATGTGTATGCTCACTACGGGTTAGACTCGACGGGGTCTCGGTAGGGTTCCACGAAGCTGTGGGACCGCGAGCTTGCTTTTAACCACTGTGGGTTAGATCCGACGGGGTCTCGGCAGGGATCCACGAAGCTGTGGGTCCGCGGTTAATTGTGGTGCATTTTTACAAATGTGGTTTGATCATTGGCATTTCCGGAAATGAGTGCTTTTGAACGGTTTTCATGATTGCATGCATTGACTAAGTGTGTAAGAGGTAAGTGTTCGTTTGGCTTACTTGGCTAGGATGGCACTGGAGTATTTTGTTGTTTGATTTAAATCCTTTATTTGTGGATTTTGATGTTGGGATACAGACCTTGTGATCGTTCTTGTGTACTGTGAGTTGCTAAGATTTGGGGCTAAAATCCCAACGTTTTTGTCATTTTACGGATTTGGGGCTAAAATCCCAACGGTTTGGTAAATATCATTTTTCGGGAAGTAAACCTTTGGGGCGGTGACCCCTTTTTATCTTTTGGATTTTGAAAAGTAGGATTTGATAATCCTAAATCGTTTTCTATTAAAACTCTCGATGGCATTCTAAACCGTTTTATAAATTACTTCCATTGATTTATGATGTTTCGATTTTGAAATATTTTCTCAAACCCTTGCCTCGGGAAGTACTTTTCGTTTCGTTTGGATCTTTGAGGATCCTCAGTTATTGTTCTTCGTGGAATGTGAATTGTATGGCTCGTATTTGCACTTTGTTCTTGCACTAGCAAAACAGTGGAGTTTTGCTAACCCCCGAGTATTCGGGGGGTGGATGTCTGTTTTTGCATTCAGGTTTTGGAGCATAACACAGGGTCGGCACGAAGGATGATGAAAGATGATCGATACTAATCACATGAGGAACCGTACATCGTGTGTTGGTTCAGTTGTACTTTATTTTTCATTCTTTGTATTGTTCCGTTGTATGCAGTGTAGTTGTATTTTGTCCCTGCGTGGGCATGAGTTGTATTTGAGCCGTATGTATTTGTGGAAAGACCAAATCGGTCTCGAGTCATTGTAGCCTTGAAGGCATTGTCGAGATGTTAAACGTCGTTACCCGGCTGGTAGATCCTCGAGGAGAGGGTCTACGGCGTGTAATATCCACGAGTGGATTGGGGTGTTACATAAATGGTATCGGAGCTTAGGTTGAGGAAACCTAGGTCAGCCGGGTCAAGTCGTGTTGTTTGAGTCTTGTTTCATCGGATTTTATCCGATCGAGTCGTGTCGCGACGCGTCGTTTGAGTTTGTTGGTCGTGATTAGTATCGTGGGGCGATCATCACCTTCGTGCGGCCTGTGGAAGTAAGTCTCCCTTCTTTGTGTTGTGCCTCGTGTGACACGAGCTATTTTTTTTATGATTATTTGTTAAGTGGTGGAATCCTTATGTGGATTTTGATTTCACGATATGTATTTAGTCGACTCTCGTATTTGATTCATACGAGGAGTGTCGTCGCTTGTGATGTCTTTTTATTGTTGTTTTTATCCGTTGCTGATGATTTTCGAATCGATTTGCACGTTTTACAAGTCTCTTGTGGAAGCTTTGTGCTTATACGCGTTCGACTTGTTCACTAGCCAGTGCGGGAGAGTATTTTATCAGTGGTTTTGTTCTGAATGTGGTATTTTATCGTTTATCTCCGTTTAAAGACATATATTGTCTTGATTTTAAACTTTTTGATGCGTGTGCTAGGAGTTGTTTTAGTGAACGTCGATATGTGTGAGTTTTGGGCATTCTGGCCTATTGGATTTTTGAAAACCTTGAGTATCTTGGAAAAACAAATTTCGAGACATACTTTTCAAATGAGTTATTTTCTTGTGGTACATCCTAGATGCCACAATATATTTCAAAAAATTTCTACCTCGAGGACCAAAATGTTTTGAGATATTTTCAACACTTTTATTTAGACCCGAGGGTCGAATATTTTGAAAGTTTTCACTAAGAGAAAGTGTCCTCATTTTTTTATCAAATGCGAAATAGTTCTCCAATGTCTCGATAACGATGTTTCACGTTTGTACTTTTTTTTGAAAGATGATACTCAAGATCAATCGGTGTTCTTCTAAATTATTTTCAAAATGAGGTTTTCGTTTTTAAAACCTATCCATTCCCGTTTGAGGGCTCGGTATGAATGTATGATGTTCGCGTTGTCATTTTGATACTTTCTCCCGAGTATGATCGAATTGGCGGTGTGAGCGTTGAGACGCTTTCCACACATTGGTTGTGCTAGCCCCCTGTGAGAGGCGGAGTGTTGGTATCGAATGTTGTCGCCTCATGGCGATTTCTGCGTTGTCGTGTATGTGCGAGCTGTTAGAGCTTGGTTTGGTATGACCGTGTGCATCGGTGATGGTTCCGTTATGCGTCGGTTGTTTAATGTCTTGTTACCTTGCTCCCGTTTTGTGAATTTCGTGGACGAGGTCGGAGGTAATACCCGTACTATTTTGACTTCTGTATTTTCTCTTTCTCCAGTCTATCGATTCGCTCATGTTCGTTGGCACTTTATGAACTTGTTCTATATTTCGATTTCATCGTCCGAACGAGCTGTGATCTTGTTGTGGGTCGATCTAGTTATCGATGTTACTATTTCGGGTTCAGTTCGATTCTTGTGAACCTTGTTTGGGAGTGACATCATCTGGTTCTACTAGTTCTTTTATTCGAAGTGGATCGGATTTGGAACTCTTATGTTTTCGACTCTGTCGACTCATTTATGTTTGTTGACATTTCTGAGATTGTCCGCCCCTTGTTTTTGTTTATCGAACGTGTAATATCTGCAAATTTTCGATTTTCGGTAAATTTCTTTTTTCGGCCGAAGTCCGTTTTGACGACTCGCTTTTGACCGTTTCGTCATTCGGAGAATATTTAATTCTGCACTTTTTGTCATCCGAGTTCGTTTCGGTGCTGCTTTGTTGAGTTCCGTGCTTTTAGCGACTTTTCCGCGCTTGAGTTCGGTTCTTGCGAATCTCGTTCGAAACTATCGTTTGGGGTTTTTCGTAAGTTCATTTAACGTTGTTATACGTGTTGTGAGCTTCGGTTTGATTATTCGTTGTCGTATGGTGATTTTCGGGCATTTGGGCCATTTTCGTAATTTCCCAAAGTTTGGGGTAATTACCTTCCGTTGTCGAATTTCGAGCCTTCGGGTGGTCGGAATCGTGTGTTCTACTAGCTCGTAGATTCGTCTTTGTGAGTACTTCGTAACCGTATCTTCGGCTCGTATTCGTGTTCGGATTTCGGTGTCGTTTTGTTGAATTCGGGATTACTAAACGACTTTTCTAAGTATGAGTTCGACTTTGTTAGATCACCATTAATTTTTGGTAACTCCAAAATTCTGAATCTTGCAATATTATAGAGCATCGAGTTAGCTTTCCAATGGTTCAAAGCGGTGAGTCAATCGAGTCCGGACGAGAGAGTTATGGTCGTTTTAGCTCACCCGCTCATTTGGCCGATCATTGCCGACCGGACTCGGCCGTGTCGCACGCGGCCGTGCCATACTCGTCCGGATAAGCGGTGGCGTCGCCCGAGGCCCGACCGTGTTCGAGGACACGGTCGAGTCAATGCCGCGCCCCTTCGCAACACGACCGTGTCATGCGGGACACGGTCGAGTCCCTGCCGACAAGCGCGCCACGGCCGTGTCATGTCGGACACGGTCGAGTCTGTCGACTATTTAAGGCACAGCGGCGTATTTTCGCCTTGATTTCTCATTCCTTTTCTTCCCGTTCGCGGCTGTGGGTGTATACATCATGGAGACATGATGTTGTTCTTTCAATCCATGAAGTTTTGAGGCTCATATCATCAATCATCCGTCCTAGAACATCCTCCGATCTACCGAATCAGGTCAGATTTCCTAGAAATCTAATTTTGGGGATTTTGGGTATTTTGGTTGTTTTCGTCCGATTAATCCGTTTTAACTTAGGATTGTGATGGATTGATGATTATTTAGATGTATTATATCATTTTCCTTGTTATTCCATGGTTGGATCGTATCGATTCGTTATTTTGGTCGAGTTCTTGATCGACGCCTTGAAGGTGTCCGGTAAAATGTCATAGAGGGGTTTTCGGGCGTTCTACGATTATTCTTCCTCGTATGATCGATGATTTATTGATTATATGTTGTTAGGGTCGAATTCTTGTGAAGAACTCGAGTCGGAACCCTTTCGTTCGTTGTCTTCTTCGGGGTCCGAGCTTCCCGGTCGAACCATGTTCTTCGGAGCGTTTGGTAGCGGTTATTAAGGCAAGTATCTTATTATACGACTTGTATCTTGTGAATAGTAATTACGTATGATTTGTATGACGATTTTGCTTGCCTCCGTAAATATGTTCCGTTGAGTTGGTTGTGGTTTCTGAAATTTGAAGGCTTTGTGATAATAGTGATATATTGGTATACATGTTAGGCGTTGTGCCATTTGTGCAGGATTGCGATGTACATATGAGATGGTTGTACACGTGTTTGTTCAATGTATTGTGTACCGAATGTGTGTTGTGTTGGTTAAGAGTCGTTGTGATGATCATGATGTTTGTGTTGTTTTGGTTTACATACTTGATTGTACTTTTCGGTGTAATGTGGAATGACTTGACATTTAATGATTATGAATTGTGTCGAGTCGATGTGTGTGTGATCCAGGTAGGGTCCGCGAGGCCTGGAGTTCGGTACATGATGTGTACGAACAAAGTGTGTGAACCAGGTAGGGTCTGACGAGGCCTCTGGAGTCCGGTACATGACGTGTACGGACAAGGTATGTGATCCAGGTAAGGTCTGACGAGGCCTCTGGAGTTCGGTACATGATGTGTACGAACGATGTTGTAGCCGGGTAGGGTCCGTTGAGACCTCCGGAGTTCGGTACATGATGTGTACGAACAGTGTGTGTGGTTCGGGTAGGGTCCGTTGAGACCTCCGGAGTTCGGTACATGATGTGTACGAACAGTGTGTGTGGTTCGGGTAGGGTCCGTTGAGACCTCCGGAGTTCGGTACATGATGTGTACGAACAGTGTGTGTGGTTCGGGTAGGGTCCGTTGGGACCTCCGGAGTTCGGTACATGATGTGTACGAACAATGATCGTGTAGCAGTGATGGTTCGGGTAACATTTTAAATATGGATCTCGGACTCATAATGATATATTATTTAGTATGCTTTGAAACGAGAATCGGGCTAAGGCCCTAATGTTTACGAAAAGGTTTTGTAAATTAGGACTGGAGGTCCAAAAGAATTTCTGCTTTAAAAATCCCCGAGATGATGTATTCCTTTTCAAATATCTTTTACTTGAGTTCGAAATTCTAAAACTTCTCGGGAACATTTTGATAATTGATTTCCGTATTAAATTCGTAGTTGCTATTTGCTTGTTACATTTCGTATGGTTTGATACTTGCACTAGTAAAACAGTGGAGTTTTACTAACCCCAGTATTCGGGGTGGATGTCTTTGCGTCCGTGTACATGCAGTTCGGGGAGCGATCACAGGATTGGCACAAGAGGATGACGAGTGCGATACTAATCATGAGTCGAGAGTTGTTTTGATTTTTGTTGTGTTGTCGAGTTGATTTAGTCTTAGTTGTATTGTATTTCGACCCACTGTGTGGGTAATGTTATTTAAGTCGATTTTGTCGATTGGGTTGTGTGACCTCATCGGCCGTGTATTCACGTGTAAGTGACCATATCGGTCTGTATTATTTTATTGTTTGACCCTGGCTGGGCAAGCATTTGGTTGTTTATGGATGTTTAGCCTGGTAGATCCTTGTAGAAAGGGTCTACGGCGCGTAATATTCCCTTATGGTTTTGGGGGTGTTACATTTATGGTATCGGAGCTTAGGTTGCGGAAACCTAGGCTGTCGGGTCGAGTCGAGTTGTGATTTGTCGAGTAATGTGTTGTCTTGTCGTTCGAGTCGTCAGGTGACAAGTTGAGTTGTGCGTAGTCACAACGCGTTGGATATGTTGTCGGACGAGATTAGTATCGTGGGCGGCCGTCACCTCCGTGCGACCTGTGGATGTAAGTCTCCTCCTTTATGCGTAGTACCTGTGTATCTCGATTTTATCTTAGTGAGTTAATTGCGGTGCATGATTTTCTTTACACAGTATTGTGTAATATAATTGTGTTTAGTACTTGTGGGATATAGTATGTGTATAGAACTGGGCACATTATTGTTTTATCTTTGAACCACCGGGTGGTGTGGTATGGTGGGGAAGTTGTAAACCTTGATGGATTTCGAAAAAGTATCGGCGACAGAGTTTTATTTTGAAAACCGATTCCTTTAACCGAGTTTTGGCGTTATGGCCTTGAACGTTTTGGCAAAATTCTTGTGACGGTACTTAGTATTTTGTAAATGGCTTTTGTGAGTTTTTGAAATATTACCGTCATCGGCCTTTTTAACGTTGTAAATGGTTTTAGCCTGGTGAGTTCCGGCGCGGGACCCACGGCGCTATAATGTTTTGCGTAATTACCTGAAGTTTTTGGGCATTCTAGCCCATTGAATTATCTTTGAAAATCTTGAGTATCTTAGAAATAAATTTTGAGACGTACGTTTAAAATGAATTGTTTTCTCATGGTACTTCCAAGGTGCCACGATATGTTTCCGAATTCTTCTACCTCGAGGACCAAAATGTTTTGAGATATTTTTCAATGTTATATAAACACTTTTACTTAGACCCGAGGGTCGAATATTTCCGAAAGTTTTTCACGAAAAGAAAGTGTCCTCATTTTTATCGAATGCGAAATAGTTTTCCAAAGTCTCGATAACGATGTTTCACGATTGTAATTTTTTTTTTTTTGAAGGGTGATACTCAAGATCAATCGGTGTTTCCAAAATTATTTTCAAAAGGAGGTTTTCGTTTTTAAAAACCTATCCATTCCCGTTTGAGGGCTGGGTATGTATGTATGATGTTCACGTTGTCGTTATGATGTTTGCTCCCGAGTATGATCGAATTGGTACCATGAACGTCGAGGCGTTGCCACGCATTTGCTGTACTAGCCCTCTGTGAGAGGTGTGAACCGGTGTTTCTCGTTTATCGCCTCGTGGCGATTTGCGTGTTGTCACACGAGTGTGAGATGTTGAAGCTTGGGTTTGTACGTTTGTGTACATGTGTGATTGTTTCATAATGTTTGTAATTATGTGCTGATTATCGTTCGGGCCGTTGATGTCGCCGAACGATCATCGTTGTTGTAGTGTTTGTGTGTGTATTACTTTACGATGGTAATCGTTGTATATGATATGTGTTATGATTCTTTATTATGCTGAGTTGGCATCTCCGGTATGTTGTTTTGCGGTGTTATGTTCCATTGTATCTAGCATCTGTATTTTCGATATGCCGAGCCGAGGCATTTCGAACGTATTGTGTCGGGGGCATGTGCGTGCCAATTGTCCTTCTCGTCGATGCGCTTTTCAAGTGTGGACCCGAGAGACACAGGATCCGGTTTTGCGAGTTGGGTTCCGAGTCTTTCGGCGCGAACTTGATATAGATATGAGGATCGGATCGAGAGGCCCATGGGAGATATTTCTGTCGTTTGCTTTTTGTGTTGTCACCTTACTCCAGTTGTTGTGAGTTGCGGGAACGACATTTCTTTTATAAGAGGTCGAATGTAATGCCTGTATCGTTTTGACTTCTGCATTTCCTCTTTCTCAGGTCTATCGACTCGTCGTGTGCGTTGATACTTTATGAACTTGTTCTGTATTTCGGTTTCATCGTTCGAACGAACTGTGATCTTGTTGTGGGTCGATCTGGTTATCGATGTGACTTTTTGGGTTCAGTTCGATTCTTGTGAACCTTGTTCGGGAGTGACCTCATCTGGTTCTATTAGTTCTTTTATTCGAAGTGGATCGGATTTGGAACTCTTGTGTTTCGACTGTCGACTCATTATGTTCGTTGACATTTGAGCTTGTCCCCTTGCTTTTGTTGATCGAACGAGTGTGGTATTGTTTTGGAATAACTCATTTGTCGTTGTGACTTTTCAATCGCTATTCCCTTCCCTGTGGATCTTATGGGAATGCACGTCTTGTTGTTCTCACAAGATCATCCTGTGAGTTGTTGTTTGAATTTTCTTATCCTTCGTGTTTCGAACATGATTGTTCGATTTTTGTTGTATCGATCGTTGTGGTTCGATCGTTTGTTTGTTCGGTTTTGTTCTCGTTTCGTGATTGTTGAGCATTCAGGCTCCTTCCTAATTCCCTTAAGTTCGGGAAATTTGTCTCGTTTTCGATCTTCCAACCCTTGGGCGGTGGGATTCCGTATTTGTTCAGCGGTTGGCTCGCGTTTTGATTGATGTACCGTTGGGTTGGTCAATCATATTGATTTTCGTTCGTTGTGTTTTGTGATTGTCGGATAATTGACTTGGCTATATTATCCATTTGATGACGCTTGTCATTTGTTGGTTTTATTATATCCCTAACGGCGACGTTGTGTTGGTCGCCGTGGAGCGTGTTTTCACGCCGTATATTCCTTTGCGTTGTTAGTAACATTTCGCCGTTGGGCGTTAGTTACGCATTCTTGTGTATCTTGTTGAGTTTTTCCTGGCGGAATATTTCTTCCCCCTACTTGTTTTAAGTTTCGGGACGAAACTTCTTTTAAGAAGGGTAGAATGTAATATCTGCAAATTTTCGATTTTCGGTAAATTTCTTTTTTCGGCCAAAGTCCGTTTTGACGACTCGCTTTTGACCGTTTCGTCATTCGGAGAATATTTAATTCTGCACTTTTTGTCATCCGAGTTCGTTTCGGTGCTGCTTTGTTGAGTTCCGTGCTTTTAGCGACTTTTCCGCGCTTGAGTTCGGTTCTTGCGAATCTCGTTCGAAACTATCGTTTGGGGTTTTTCGTAAGTTCATTTAACGTTGTTATACGTGTTGTGAGCTTCGGTTTGATTATTCGTTGTCGTATGGTGATTTTCGGGCATTTGGGCCATTTTCGTAATTTCCCAAAGTTTGGGGTAATTACCTTCCGTTGTCGAATTTCGAGCCTTCGGGTGGTCGGAATCGTGTGTTCTACTAGCTCGTAGATTCGTCTTTGTGAGTACTTCGTAACCGTATCTTCGGCTCGTATTCAGGTTCGGATTTCGGTGTCGTTTTGTTGAATTCAGGATTACTAAACGACTTTTCTAAGTATGAGTTCGACTTTGTTAGATCACCATTAATTTTTGGTAACTCCAAAAATTCTGAATCTTGCAATATTATAGAGCATCGAGTTAGCTTTCCAATGGTTCAAGCGGTGAGTCAATGAGTCCGGACGAGAGAGTTATGGTCGTTTTAGCTCACCCGCTCATTTGGCGATCACGCCGACCGGACTCGGCCGTGTCGCACAACGCGGCCGTGCCGTACTCGTCCGGATAAGCGGTAGCGTCGCCCGAGGCCCGACCGTGTTCGAGGACACGGTCGAGTCAATGCCGAGCGCCCCTTCGCAACACGACCGTGTCATGCGGGACACGGTCGAGTCCCTGCTGCGCGCCACGGCCGTGTCATGTCGGACACGGCCGAGTCTGTCACCTATTTAAGGCTCGGCAGCGTATTTTCCTTGATTTCTCATTCCTTTTCTTCCGTTCGCGGTCAGGTGTATACATCATGGAGACATGATGTTGTTCTTTCAATCCATGAAGTTTTGAGGCTCATATCATCAATCATCCGTCCTAGAACATCCTCCGATCTACTGACCGTGCCGATTTCCTAGAAATCTATTGTTGGGGATTTTGGGTATTTTGGTTGTTTTCGTCCGATTAATCGTTTTTAACTTAGGATTGTGATGGATTGATGATTATTTAGATGTATTATATCATTTTCCTTGTTATTCCATGGTTGGATCGTATCGATTCGTTATTTTGGTCGAGTTCTTGATCGACGCCTTGAAGGTGTCCTAAAATGTCATAGAGGGGTTTTCGGGCGTTCTACGATTATTCTTCCTCGTATGATCGATGATTTATTGATTATATGTTGTTAGGGTCGAATTCTTGTGAAGAACTCGAGTCGGAACCCTTTCGTTCGTTGTCTTCTTCGGGGTCCGAGCTTCCGGCCGAACCGTGTTCTTCTGAGCGTTTGGTAGCGGTTATTAAGGCAAGTATCTTATTATACGACTTGTATCTTGTGAATAGTAATTACGTATGATTTGTATGACGATTTTGCTTGCCTCCGTAAATATGTTCCGTTGAGTTGGTTGTGGTTTCTGAAATTTGAAGGCTTTGTGATAATAGTGATATATTGGTATACATGTTAGGCGTTGTGCCATTTGTGCAGGATTGCGATGTACATATGAGATGGTTGTACACGTGTTTGTTCAATGTATTGTGTACCGAATGTGTGTTGTGTTGGTTAAGAGTCGTTGTGATGATCATGATGTTTGTGTTGTTTTGGTTTACATACTTGATTGTACTTTTCGGTGTAATGTGGAATGACTTGACATTTAATGATTATGAATTGTGTCGAGTCGATGTGTGTGTGATCCAGGTAGGGTCTGACGAGGCCTCTGGAGTTCGGTACATGATGTGTACGAACAAAGTGTGTGAACCAGGTAGGGTCTGACGAGGCCTCTGGAGTCCGGTACATGACGTGTACGGACAAGGTATGTGATCCAAGTAAGGTCTGACGAGGCCTCTGGAGTTCGGTACATGATGTGTACGAACGATGTTGTAGCCGGGTAGGGTCCGTTGAGACCTCCAGAGTTCGGTACATGATGTGTACGAACAGTGTGTGTGGTTCGGGTAGGGTCCGTTGAGACCTCCGGAGTTCGGTACATGATGTGTACGAACAGTGTGTGTGGTTCGGGTAGGGTCCGTTGAGACCTCCGGAGTTCGGTACATGATGTGTATGAACAGTGTGTGTGGTTCGGGTAGGGTCCTTTGGGACCTCCGGAGTTCGGTACATGATGTGTACGAACAATGATCGTGTAGCAGTGATGGTTCGGGTAACATTTTAAATATGGATCTCGGACTCATAATGATATATTATTTAGTATGCTTTGAAACGAGAATCGGGCTAAGGCCCTAATGTTTACGAAAAGGTTTTGTAAATTAGGACTGGAGGTCCAAAAGAATTTCTGCTTTAAAAATCCCCGAGATGATGTATTCCTTTTCAAATATCTTTTACTTGAGTTCGAAATTCTAAAACTTCTCGGGAACATTTTGATAATTGATTTCCGTATTAAATTCGTAGTTGCTATTTGCTTGTTACATTTCGTATGGTTTGATACTTGCACTAGTAAAACAGTGGAGTTTTACTAACCCCCGAGTATTCGGGGTGGATGTCCTGCTTTGCGTCGGTACATGCAGATTCGAGGGAGCAACACAGGATTGGCACAAGAGGATGACGAGCTGCGATACTAATCATGAGTCGAGAGTTGTTTTGATTTTTGTTGTGTTGTCAGAGTTGATTTCAGTCTTCCGCTGTATTATATTTCGACCCCTGTGTGGGTAATGTTATTTAAGTCAGTTTTGTCGATTGGGTTGTGTGACCTCATCGGTCTGTGTATTCACGTGTAAGTGACCATATCGGTCTGTATTATTTTATTGTTTGACCCTGGCTGGGCAAGCATTTGGTTGTTTATGGATGTTTAGCCTGGTAGATCCTTGTATAAAGGGTCTACGGCGTGTAATATTCCCTTATGGTTTTGGGGGTGTTACAGAACGAGTGTGGTATCGTTTCGGAATAACTCGTTCGTCGTTGTGACTTTTCAATCGCTATCCCCTTTCCTGTGGATCTTCGGCAATGCATGTCTTGTAGTTCTCACCAGATCATCCTGGGAGTTGTTGTTTGAACTTTATTGTTCTTTGTGATTCGAACATGATTCTTCGATTTTTGTTGTCTCGATCGTTGTGGTTTGATCGTTTGATTGTTCGGTTTTTATTGACCTCGTTCCGTGATTGGCGAACATTCAGGCTCCTTCGTAATTCCCTTCAGTTTGGGAAATCAGTTTCGTTTTCGATCTTCCAGCCCTTAGGCGATGGGATTCCGTGTTTGTTCAGCGGTTGACTCGCGTTTTGATTGATGTACCGTTGGGTTGGTCAATCATATTGGTTTTCGTTCGTTGTGTTTTGTGATTGTCGGATAATTGACTTGGATATATTATCCGTTTGATGACGCTTGTCACTTGTTGGTTTTATTATATCCCTAACGGCGACGTTGTGTTGGTCGCCGTGGAGCGTGTTTTCACGCCGTATATTCCTTTGCGTTGTTTGTGACATTTCGCCGTTGGGCGTTAGTCACGCATTCTTGTGTGTCTCGTTGAGTTTTTCCTGGCGGAATATTTCTTCTCCCTACTTGTTTTAAGTTTCGGGACGAAACTTCTTTTAAGGAGGGTAGAATGTAATATCCGCAATTTTCGATTTTCGGTAAATTTCTTTTTTCGGTCGGAGTCCGTTTTGACGACTCGCTCATGACCGTTTCGTCATTCTGAGAATGATTAATTCTACACTTTTGACATCCGAGTTCGTTTCGGTGTCGTTTCGTTGAGTTCTGTGCATTTTAGCGACTTTTCCGCACTTGAGTTCGATTCTTGCGAATCTCGTCCGAAACTGTTGTTTCGAGTTTCCCGCAAGTCCGTTTAACTTTGTTAGACGTGTTGTGAACTTCGGTTTGGTTATTCGATCACGTATCGTGATTTCCGGGCGTTTTGGGCCATTTTGTAATTTCTTGAAAGTTACGTATCCGTATCTGTAATTGTTGTCTCGACCCGTTTCTTGGTCGCGTATGACTAATTATGGTATTACGCTTTCATTTCGAGTCGTGTATGTTTTCCGCCAACTTTTCGTCGTGTTCGCTCCGCACGCTTTCAAATCGGTCGCCGAGCCTGGCGGTATGGATCGGACGATTGCGGGCACCGGCCGGACGGGTGCGGCAGGAACCGGCGTAGCGCACGCTATGGCCGGAAGGCTGCGCGCGCTAACCGGCAGGTGTAGCGCACGCTGCCGGGTGGCCTAGCGTACGCTATCGGGCCTGGGCAGTGGGGTTTCTGAGGTTCTGGACTCGGTCAGGATCGGCAGGTAGCGCACGCTACGCCGAGCGTAGCGCGCGCTAGTCGGCAGGCGTAAGCGCCGCCCGGCCGGCTTAGCGACGTTACCTGCCGGCGATTCGATCGGTGGCTATGGGATGCCGCTAGCGCGCGCAGTATCCGGCCGTAGCGCTCGCAAGCGGGTGTTGGGTCGGCAGGTTCGGTCGGCAGGTTGGTCGGTGATGCCGGTCGTGGGGCCCCGGCCGAGGGTACTCGGCCGATCTCGCCGATAGCGCACGCTAGTCCGGGAAGGCTAGCGCACGCTAGGTCGCCCGAGATAAATATGGCCGAGTCACATTTCACTTCGTTATTCATTTCCTTCCTTCTCCATCCGCGAGTGGCGATTCATGGGCGACGAAGCCATGTTGTTTAACAACAAATCCATGAAGTCCTTGAGTTCATAACATCAATCGATCGTCCGTTATCAACCTTTGATTCAGCGAATCAAGGTAATCTTCCTTAGAATCCTAATTTCGTGAATTTGGGGATTTTTGCATTTTCGTCCGATTCGTTCCGTGTTGTTGATTAATTCATGATGGGTATGATTAATCTTGATAGTATTCTTGTGTTTAACATCATTTAATCCATTGTTCTTCGTCGAATCGAAGTATATTTCTTGATTTCCTTCGAATTGACTTTTTGGGGGATTTGTCCCCGATCTCGTTTTTCATCCGTTTTCGATGGATCGATTATGGTTAAATGATGTTGTTAAACATATTCTATGGATTGTATATCCATATTTCAACTTGGAATTCCGTTTTCGTGGTTTGACGGAACGAATCGTGTTCTTGGCCATTTTGGGGGAAATCCGTGAACTTTCGTCATTCGTTCTTTGAATTCAACGGCTTTGAGTCGTGTTATGGAATTCATTTCATTGTTATTATTTATCCTTCGTAGTTTATGAACGTGAGTTGGCGTTCGGTGGAGTCGGCGGGTTCGTAGTCGGTTCGGGCCAACCTACTTCGGTTGATTCTCCGCGTTGTTCTTATTCGAGGCAAGTACCTTGCCCATACTTTTCCCGTTTTATGGATATGATGATCGGTGGTCGTCTTGATGTGTTTGTTTGGTTATTTGAAATGAAGTTTCAAAGGATTTCGGTTTGGCCTCGTTAAAGGCTTTCTTTCAAAACGAGTGTGATTTGTGAACGGTGTTTTGAGAATTGATTATGATTTGGTTATTTCGAACGTTGAAGGATTTTATGATGATACTCCTATTGTTTAAGTTATGGAATCGTGTATTCCTTATTTAATCTTGTTATTGTATTTTTGAAGAGTTTGGTAATGGTGTCGAGTTAATGGCCATCTCTAGTGAGTATTCTTAATGAACTTACATTCTTAGCATGTTAGTATTGCATGAGTAACGTGTGTGTGTGTATGCTCACTACGGGTTAGACTCGACGGGGTCTCGGTAGGGTTCCACGGCCGTGGGACCGCGAGCTTGCTTTTAACCACCGTGGGTTAGATCCGACGGGGTCTCGGCAGGATCCACGAAGCTGTGGGTCCGCGGTTAATTGTGGTGCATTTTTACAAATGTGGTTTGATCATTGGCATTTCCGGAAATGAGTGCTTTTGAACGGTTTTCATGATTGCATGCATTGACTAAGTGTGTAAGAGGTAAGTGTTCGTTTGGCTTACTTGGCTAGGATGGCAATCGAGTATTTTGTTGTTTGATTTAAATCCTTTATTTGTGGATTTTGATCTTGTGGGATACACCTTGTGATCGTTCTTGTGTACCGTGAGTTGCTAAGATTTGGGGCTAAAATCCCAACGTTTTTGTAAAAGTCATTTTACGGATTTGGGGCTAAAATCCCAACGGTTTGGTAAATATCATTTTTCGAAGTAAACCTTTGGGCGGTGACCCCTTTATCTTTTGGATTTTGAAAAGTAGGATTTGATAATCCTAAATTGTTTTCTATTAAAACTCTCGATGGCATTCTAAACCGTTTTATAAATTACTTCCATTGATTTATGATGTTTCGATTTTGAAATGTTTTCTCAAAACCCTTGCCTCGGGATGTACTTTTCGTTTCGTTTGGATCTTTGAGGATCCTCGGTTATTGTTATTCGTGGAATGTGAATTGTATGGCTCGTATTTGCACTTTGTTCTTGCACTAGCAAAACAGTGGAGTTTTGCTAACCCCCGAGTATTCGGGGTGGATGTCTGTTTTGCATTCGGGTTTTGGAGCATAACACAGAGTCGGCACGAAGGATGATGAAAGATGATCGATACTAATCACATGAGGAACCGTACATCGTGTGTTGGTTCGGTTGTACTTTATTTTCCGCATTGTATTGTTCCGTTATGCCAGACGGTGTAGTTGTATTTTGTCCCCTGCGTGGGCATGAGTTGTATTTGAGCTGTATGTATTTGTGGAAAGACCAAATCGGTCTACTGAGTCATTGTAGCCTTGAAGGCATTGTCGAGATGTTAAACGTCGTTACCAGCCTGGTAGATCCTCGAGGAGAGGGTCTACGGCGTGTAATATCCCTGAGTGGATTGGGGGTGTTACACTTAAGATTTGACAAAATTATAAAAACTTGGTCTAATTTACCCCTTGAGGTGTGGTAAAATTATTGGTACGTTCCATCATACCATATCTGAGGTTTACTTGAGGACAAGCAAATGATTAAGTGTGGGGTATTTGATTAGTGCATAATTGATCTAAAAATTCATATACAAAATATTCCTTTTACGGGCATAATCGTACTGATTTGTGATTAAAAATACATATTTTACAGATATGTCCAAACATGAGCTAAAAATGGTTATTTTACAGATTACTGACATGAAGCATCAAAAAGTACGGAAAACAAGATCAAATCCAAACGACGGGAATTTTTCAAGGCAAAACGACCATACAACACGGCGCAAAATGGACCGTGTTATGTAGGCCGTTTCACATACGGTGCAACAAGGGCCGTGTCTTGGGCCGTTTCACACACGGCCGGCATTTAGCGCCGTGTCCTCGCGCGTATTCCGGAAGAGACCGAGTCACCACAAAACGGCGCACAACACTGGGCAAATCCGGCTTTTTCATCGCTGCCAGGTGATATTTGTGGAATTTTCCACATTTAGCATCTTGTGAGCTCAACAACTATGTAAGAAGTCAATGATCTGAAAATCAAGACATGCAAGGAAGATCAAGTGTGAATCAAACAGCAAAGACTTGTCAAAGATGCCACAAATTAAATAATCAATTGTATTCTTGAAAATCACCTATAAAATGACATCTTCATCCATTGCAAAATCATCTCCTCTTCTTGCAAAGAAACACTCTTTTTTTTTAGCAAGATATTTCTCCTTTGAACTCTTACTTTACTTTGTATTTCATTTTTAGTTTAAAGTTTTTTTCTTTCATTTAGTTTGTAATTGAAAAGTGCTTGATCAATAAGCACTTAGTATTTTACTTTCAATTTTTATAAGCTTGTAACCTTTAAACAAGTTTGAAGTTATATTTTGAAGTTTGTTTCTTGCACTTTGATTCATCATATTTGTTGTGTCGAGATTTATACGTCTCAACAGGCGATCGCCTCAGAGACCGGGCAACTGAGCCAGAGTCCAGCAGCCAAGGCAGATTGGCCGACCGAAGGTCCCAGGACAAGTCCCGGTGCCGAGCGATCGACATCTACGTCTCAACAGGCGATCGCCTCAGAGACCGGGCGACCGAGCCAGAGTCCAGCAGCCAAAGGCAGATTGGCCGACCGAAGGTCCCAGGACAAGTCCCGGTGCCGAGCGATCGACATCTAAGGCGATCGTCTCTCGGTACTTGGCGATCGACCCCTGGTGACCAACCAAATGACGACCGCCTCATGCCACGCAAGTCCAGCACCCGTCTAGTCGGCAAAGGCCGAAGCCCAGGATAGTGACCCACGTGCAGATCCGGAAAAAGCGCCGCAAGACATGGATCGTTGACCACAGCCTGTCAGCATCTTTCTCACCAACCGACAGACCCGCCGAAAGTTGTACAGTGGGACCGCCCGGACAGCAACTCAAGATGCGTGCTAGCTCCTCATTGGACCGCACGGCTGGCTGCCAGCAGCAGCCGCAGACTTTACGGCAGACAGCCCATGTGACATAAAGACGATCGCCCCTTATTATATTACATAAAAGGCGATCGCCCGTCAGTAAACAGAGCATCTCACCTTCTATAAATATAAGGCTGCCTACACTTGGAAAACTCTCTGTTCATTTGGGCAAGTCCAGACTCTCTGCAACTCTCGAATTCTCGTCTCTCTGAATCTCTGGCTTTTGACAGAACTTGGCTTTCTCACTCTTGGCAACAGCTATCTCTCGGCTTAACAATAACACAGCAAGCTTCGCTCAAGAGCTAGATAAATAGGATCTTTTACACTCATTGTAATCGCATTCTTATACTGATATTTGTACTCAAACGTATTCATATTAATAACATCTCGCGAGAGCATTCAAGCCCGGGCCTAACAAACCCGACAAATCTTGTGTTATTCACACCCCCACGGACGTGCTCTCGCAATTTGCTGTTGCTCGACCATTCCAGCAATATTCATCTTCGGATAATATTTCGGGCAACAAGAATTGGCGCTAGAAGGAGGGCATCTACCCTCAATTTTTATTCCTACCGTCTCGAAGAACACTCACTGTTCTCCGGGGCATATACCTGAAGAAACACTCACTGTTCTTCAGATAAAAGCTTTCAGAATCATGACTTCTGCCTCTGCATCGAAGAAAGCCGCTGGTCGATCCGCTAGACGCCTCATTCCGTCTCAATCCGAGCCACAGCCTATGGCGGAGGGTAGCCGCCGCGGTACGAGACTCTCGATCCCGCCCCCGAGGAACGGCCCGAGCCTCTCTCTCGATCAGTTCCAAACCGCGGAACAGATCGAAGGGGCCATGGCCATCCTACAGGAGCGACGGAGAGCTTTCGACGCGCCGCCTGCTATAACCCCCTCGGCCATCCGCCGCGTGAGCAATGGAAGTTTAATGGGTTACTGACCGAGCGATCGCCAGGAGGCCCCGATTCACATGAAGAGGCGCTCGGCAGCCGGGGCACCTCTATTTTCAGCCGCCTAGGCAGCGACCCATCATGGCGACCGGGGCAGTCCGGCCCCAGCCACGAGACGACGGAGCCCGAGTCCGTCACCAGGAGTTCGGCATACCCAACTCCCAGAAGGCAGGCCAACCATCTGGTTCCTCATCGCCCAAGAACCGAGATCGGCGACCACGGAGCCAGGAGATCGGTACACGATCGCCTTGGCTCCCGCTCCGAAAGTCGAACCACGAGCGACCAAGTTACAGCGATGGCTGCGATGCAACGCCAGCTCAACGACATGAAGGCGCTCTTAGAATCTGGGGAAGGCGCCAAGAGAGAGATCGCCGGACCGAGCGAGCCACTTGCGATCCACATCGAGCTCGCTCCCATGCAGCGCAGGATCGCTCCTCCCAAAACACCTCTGTACGAGGGGAGGTCGGATCCCGAGACTCACCTGAGCAAGTTCCGGATCTACATGATCGGGTGCGGGGCATCAGACGCGACCAGGTGCCGAATGTTCCCGCTAACGCTGGGCGACCTGGCCCATAGATGGTACGTCTCATTGCCACCATGATTCATCGGTTCCTTTGATCAACTGGCGAGCAACTTCACAGCCTACTTCGCCACCAAGGTCGCTCGGCCCGAAGGTCCCCATCGCATGATGCAGATCGGGCAAGGGGAAGAAGAGTCCGACGCAGACTACATCGACTGGGTAGACGAGATCATCCTCAAAGGTGAGCCCGTAAGCGATGAGATCGCCCTCTACTCGGTCCTAGGGGGATTCCATGGTCTTTCACCTATGTTCAGGCATCTTACGAAGGACCTCCCCCCGACCTACGCGATCTTCCGCGCCAAAGCCGCAGATTTTCTGGCCAGGCAAAGGTTACTTCTCAACCTATGAGCAACGCGATCGGCAGCCGAACGACGATCACCAGTCTTCCAGCCCGATCGCCATTATCAAGAAGCATCATCAAAACCGGAGGACTCGTTCGCCATCCACAGTTCATCATCTAACATGGTGGACTACGGCACGAGATCGCCTCCCCCGCACAACGTATACCGTCGAAGGTTGGCATCTACATGACGATCCGAGGTAGAAGAGTGCATCCCTGGTCCTGGTAGTCGATGGAACCGACTGCTTCGGCCATGCAAGGTCCCTTTGGGCCAAGATCGCCCGCCCTTCATTTAAATACGAGGTCGGCGTAGTTTGAGGGCCCTCCAAAACTAATCAGTGGACACGCTCGCCCGCCCTCAAAGGTTCATCATCTAACTTGGTGAGCCCGGACAATGCGACGCGTCTCTAACCCCATCTCAACGTACACCGTCGAGGGTCGCCATCTTCATGGCGGGCCAAGGTGGAAGCAGAGCTAACAAGCCACGGAAGTGGAGTTGATTAATCCGACGACGCCCCGCGCAAGGACTCCTCTAGACCAAGATCGCACGCCCTTCGTTTAAATACGAGGCGAGGCGCAGCCTAACAGAGGACATTCACAATAAAATGAGTCACGAGACAGACAATGTCGCTCGCGCACAAGACACAGTCATGGAGTCGGTCCATCGAACTCCGCGACTGTGCACGGTTCCTCAGCGACGAAACAACCAAGTTTTTACGAGGGACCGGCCAAATTGTTTATTGCAGGTACAAGACCGAAGATAGTTCGCCAATCGACTAGATCGCCCAAGTCCGAAACCAGAGTCCGCTCAACGGATCTCCCGTCTTTATCCTCAACGATCGCCAACAAGAACCACCTCACCCCGTGTCTTCAACATCGGAGCAAGCTGGGGGGCAATTGTTGTGTCGATATTTATACGTCTCAACAGGCGATCGCCTCAGAGACCGGGCAACTGAGCCAGAGTCCAGCAGCCAAGGAAGATTGGCCGACCGAAGGTCCCAGGACAAGTCCCGGTGCCGAGCGATCGACATCTAAGGCGATCGTCTCTCGGTACTTGGCGATCGACCCCTGGTGACCAACCAAATGACGACCGCCTCATGCCGCGCAAGTCCAGCGCCCGTCTAGTCGGCAAAGGCCGAAGCCCAGGACAGTGACCCACGTGCAGATCCGAAAAAGGCGCCGCAAGAAATGGATCGTTGACCACAGCCTGTCAGCATCTTTCTCACCAACCGACAGACCCGCCGAAAGTTGTACAGTAGGACCGCCCGGACAGCAACTCAAGACGCGTGCTAGCTCCTCATTGGACCCGCCACAGTGTTGCCCGGCAGCATGAACTTTAAGGCAGACAGCCCATGTGACATAAAGACAATCGCCCCTTATTATATTGCATAAAAGGCGATCGCCCGTCAGTAAACAGAGCATCTCACCTTCTATAAATAGAAGGCTACCTACACTTGGAAAACTCTATGTTCATTTGGGCAAGTCTAGACTCTATGCAACTCTCGGATTCTCGTCTCTCTGAATCTCTGGATTTTGACAGAACTTGGCTTTCTCACTCTTGGCAACAGCTATCTATCGGCTTAACAAGAACACAGCAAGCTTCGCTCAAGAGCTAGATAAATAGGATCTTTTACACTCATTGTAATCGCATTCTTATACTGATATTTGTACTCAAACGTATTCATATTAATAACATCTCGCGAGAGCATTCAAGCCCGGGCCTAACAAACCCGACAAATCTTGTGTTATTCACACCCCCACGGATGTGCTCTCGCAATTTGCTGTTGCTCGACCATTCCAGCAATATTCATCTTCGGATAATATTTCGGACAACAATAATATTCAAATAAGTTTTATCTATTGTCATTAAGTTCTAGTAATTAAAAGTTTATATATATATTATGTATATCAATTATTTCTATTATAATTTTAGTTTGTATAAACCAATGAGTAGCTAATCTTTCTTCCTAGGGGAAGGGGGATTTCTATTAGGTTATATATGTAATACCCGAGATTTCTGTTATGTAATTGGAACTTGTGATATTGTAATAATTGTACTTTTGTATGAGTACTATTCTCCGTATTTCATAATCCGATGCCATCGAGCATATAATTTCGTGTATGTGATTTAAATGGTTGAAATTGCGGCATGTAGCGCACGCTACAGTACGGTAGCGACGCTAACATGGTTTCATAGCGTACGCTACCGAGTGTAATTAGCGCACGCCACGCTGCGTGGTCAAATTGATTGAGACGCCGGTAGGTGAGATCGCCGGGGACCCTTTGTCGGATCCTGTCGAATGTATCCGGACGGCTTTCGAAAGCCGAGTCAACGCCTTAGCGCACGCTAGAGGTCTATGCGTAGCGCACGCTAAGTGCCGAGTACAAGATAGATCGTGAGCCGTTAGCGCACGCTACGGACAAAGTGTATAGCGCGCGCTAATAGCCATTTATTATAAATAGGACAAAGATCCTATTCGTGAATTCTCCTTTCTTCCCCCATAACCCGAACTCTTGCACTTGAAACATAACTCCATTCGTCTTAAACACTCCATATCAACCTCCTAGTTCGAGATTGAAGATCATATATCATTGGAGATTGGTGTTCGAGCCTTGGGTGTTGGATTGCTTCATTTTCATCCGTGTTCTTCACTACTTTGAGGTAGGTGATTCTTCACCAATGATTAGTAATGTTCATGAGGAAGTTTGAATCATGTTTGGGTAGCAAGTATCTCGTTTTTATCGGTCATCACATGTTAGAAGGATACTTTTGGCGTATCGGTACTAGATGTCGAATGAACCTTTGAACCATCTTATTATAAGGACTCCTAAGCATGTTTAAATCGATTTATGATCAAGTGATCGGATATTACCCAGTTGATACGTTGTATACGTTGGAATCATGTGTTTTGGAACGTAAGACGATGGAACTTAGATTATTTCTTGAAGATCGTAGAGGAATTGTGATATCGAGATAACTATCCGTATATTGGTGTTTCATAATCATAAATCTTCCAGAATCCTTATTAGCATGATATGCCCGAGGATAACTTGTAATATCACCATAGGGTTCATGAGTTATTCATCATTCAACCCAGTTTTCGGTTCGTAGTATTCTGCCATGCAAGATTAGCGCACGCTAACATGTGTGAGTTAACGTGCGCTATCGAGGTTCGGTTTTCGCACAGAACGTACGTAGCGTACGTTATGAGGCGGCCGAGTCGATCGCCATTTGTGGCTAGCGCACGCTAGTCCTATACGATAGCGTCGCTAATAGTTCGGCTTAGCGCACGTTACGTATAATACGTAGCGCGCGCTAAGCAATCCAGGCAGCTTGTTTAGTTTGAGCTTTTCGGCCGTAGGTCGAATTGTTAGGCCATTGTTCGACTCGAGATGATTTGTATATCGTTCCTTTTGTTAAGGTTCGAGCTTGTTACGTTGATCGGAGGGGGCGGCCTTCGAGTGCGTCGAGAGCATTGAAGTATATCATTCTTGCCATCTTCGAGGCAAGTATCGTGATATGTTAATATCGGTATTTTTGGAGTATACGTATGATTATACATGTTGTTGAACAGGATATTTACTTCGTTGATTTGTCATGATATTCGTTGTATATTGTTTATATGTTCATGTTGATGAACATAATGATTTGGCATATGTGTATGCATGAGTTGTGTTTGTATACGTTGTACGATCTATGCTGAGGGCGCTGGATCGGATGTCCACCTCGTGTTGGTCCGACGGGATCATCTTGGGATCTAGGCTGAGGGCGCTGGATCATGGGACGGGTTATTTCCACCTCGTGTTGGTCCGACGGGATCATCTTGGGATCTATGCTGAGGGCGCTGGATCATTGGAATACCCATGCTGTGTAATGGAATCTTGCAGATTCGCATTGTCGGGTTCCGGTAGCGGAAGCCCGTGTGATGTTGTGTATTGTTGATGCATATTCAATTGTTTAAATACGATACTTGTACTAGCATTGTTTTGCTAACCCCTTCGGGGTGGACATTTGTTTTGATGTTCGGGTAGCCAAGGAGCAGGGAAACAACACAAAGACCGACGTGACGAAGGGGTTCATGATGTTTATTGTTATTGGAGATTTGTTGTCTTGGTTTGGTTTTTGTACTTAGTACGTGTGTCCTTTGATATTAATTCAATATGGTTGTATTAATTATCCGTTGAACCAGTTGTACGTTTTCTTAAACTCGAATTTTCGCAGTATTGACGTCTTATTTTCACTTTCCTTTTTAATTAGCCTTGTAAATCCTTATTTAAAGGGTTTACGGCGCTGTAATTATTCCGATTATATCGGGTGTTACAGAATATGGTATCGGAGCTAAGATTTATGGATATCTTGGCAGTCGGGTTTTATTTGGGTCTGTTTACGTTATTTGATTTACGGGTCGTTTGTAACATCACTGTTCCGCCGAAGTCGTCATGTGGACCGTGGTTGTAAGTCTCTTAATCTCTTATACTACCGTTTTACTTAATTATTGTTTTGTGAGTATTGACGGACTTTATTTCAAAAATTTTGTTACGTATATTGAGAAATTTCGTTTACTGATGTTGAGAGGAGGTCGTGGACGCGGACGCGATCGTGGACGCGACGTGGTAATATGAGACATGAGGATTCCGCAACTACCCCAGAAATATCGGCTAGTCGAACCGATTCCCATTCTGGAGGGCAGCAAGGATCAGCGAATGATGACGCAAATCCGAACATGCCGGAGTGCTTCAACAGTGGTGGCGCAGATAAACCAGCCGCTTGTGTCGTTGATCGCATGCAGACAGCGATGGGACAAGCAGCACCATGAGGATAACCGGGAGACAGATGGCTTGCCGAGGTGGTTAAATTGCACCCGCCAAAATTTGACGGATCTGTGAGGCACTTACTTGGGATCACCGCTCAAGGAGTTGGAAAAGATATTCGGGTCTTAACCGTCCCGAGGACCTAAGGTTCCCATTGCCCAGATTTTCCGACCGGGAGGCCTTTGACCGGGTGGGAGGCTATTCGACCCGAGAACCATAATGCGGATTGGACGGAATTCAAACAAATGATGGAAGCACGTATTGTCCTCGTCCGGTTAGAGGCGAAGATCCGAGAGTTTTTCTCACCACAGAGTTCGGAGGCATCTGTGATGGATGTAATTAAAACTTTTAATCATCACCGACTTGTGTGCGACACTTGGTCGAACGGAGGCGAAAAGATTTTTCATTTTGATATGCGGATGAAGCCGGAGATTCAGCAGTACATGTCCGGATTCGAGTGTACTACGTTGCGACAGTACCAAGACAAAGCGCTGCCTACGACATGAAAGAGGCGGCGGTGGAGAAATCGGTAGAGGCAAAGAAGGTAAGGTGACCGGCACTTGCGTAAAACAAGAGTGGTGGGGCCCGTAAGGGCCGTCTTCCTTTATTCGGCTAGGAAACCTCCACATCCTTCTAAAGGCGGAAAGAAGTTCCTGACAAAGACGCAGCTTTCGGACGCATCAAGGAAATGCTACAATTGTGGTCGAGCCGCATATTCGACGAGATTGCCCCGCATCTTCCGTGACTTGTTACAATTGTGGGCAAGAAGGGCACCGTGCGGCCTTCGTGGAGCCGCTACTAGATCTGCTGGCACCCGCACTCCGACCGGTTCCTAAGGAGATAAGTGTGAACCGCATACGCAGAGTGGATTTCAGCAGCAGAACGCCGGGAAGAGGGAGACATCCAAAGGCCGGGTCCGTTCCTCCGCGCCCGCACGAAATGAGGAGATCTCGACGACTGAACACCGCCGTTGCATCGTACGATCTGATCCTTTTGCAACCAGCTAGTGTCTTGTTCGATTCGGGAGCTACGCATTCTTTTATATCTTTGAACCGTGTTAATCGTTTGAACATCTCGTGCTTGTATAATTGTGAACCTTATGTTGTGGGATTACCGAGCGGAGAGAAAATTGTGGGAACACTAGAAGCTAGGGATTTCCAAGATCTATAGAAGGGAGAGATTGGCCATCGAATCTTATTGTATTTGACATATGCGGTGACGATTTAATTCTCGGAGATGATTGGCTCAACCGTTATGGAGCTGTGTTGAATTACCGAGAGAGAGTCATTTCCATCATTGCTGATGACGGATCTGAACACTTATTCCGAGGATGGAGATCGGGAAGCTCGGGGAAATTGATCAAGGCAATGAAAGCTGTGAAATTATCAAGGTGGATGTCACGGACTTTGGTGCTATGCCATGAGGAAAGAGGAAGGAATAGAGCTCTCGTCTATTTCAGTTGTGAATGAGTTCTCAGATGTATTTCCTGACGAGCTACCCGGGTTACCCCCGCAAAGAGAAGTGGAATTCACCATCGAATTAGAGCCCGGAGCAACCCCTATTTCCAGGGCACCATACCGCATGGCGCCAACCGAGATGTATGAACTCAAGAAGCAACTGGAGGAATTGTTACAGAAGGGCTATATTCAACCGAGCGTTTCCCCTTGGGGAGCGCCTGCTCTTTGTCCTAAGAAAGACGGATCCCTCCGATCGTATTGATTACAGGAGCTTAACAAGATGACGATCAAGAATAAGTATCCTATACCTCGGATCGACGACTTGTTTGATCAATCGCAAGGGGCGAGGTATTCTCGAAGATTGACTTGCGATCGGGATACCACCAATTGAGAATTAAGGAATCGGACATACCGAAATCGCTTTCAGATCCCAGACGGCATTATGAATTTGTGGTGATGCCATTCGGACTTACCAATGCTCTGCGGTATTCATGCAATTGATGAATCGGATATTCTTGGAATACTTGGATAAATTTGTGGTCGTTTTCATTGGCGACATTTTGATATATTCGAGGGACGCAGAGGAGCATGCGATCATTTACGTGTGGTTTTGAGCATCTTGAGAAAGGAACAATATATGCAAAATTTGCTAAATGCGAGTTCGCTTAAGGAAGTAACCTTCCTTGGGCATGTGATATCCGCCGATGGAGTTCAGTGGACTCAAGAAAGTCGGAGCAATCTTGGAATGGGAAGCTCCTAAGAACGTGAAGGAAGTCCGAAGCTTCTTAGGACTAGCGGGATATTATCGCCGCTTTGTAGAGGGATTTTCCAAAATTGCTCGTCCGCTCACTCACCATTACTGAAAACTCAAAAGTTCACGTGGAATGAGAAATGCCAGGTGGTTTTGACGAACTTAAAAGAGACTGACGACAGCACCTATATTAGCGCCGCTAAGGAACCGATGGATTCATGGTATACAGCGACGCTTCAAATCGGGGTTTGGGTTGTGTGTTGATGCGTAAGGATAAAGTGATTGCTTATGCTTCTCGGCGGTTGAAACCGCACGGGTTAATTATCCGACTCATGATCCGGAGCTAGCACCGTGGTTTTTGCTTTGAAAATTTGGCGACATTATCTCAGACGGCACTCATTGCCGATCTTTACGGATCATAAGAGCCTCAAATACATTTTCACCAAAAGGAATTAAACATGAGGCGTAGAAGGTGGTCGGAATTGATCAAGGATTACGACTTAGAGATTCTCTATCATCCGGGAAAGCAAATGTAGTAGTCGATGCATTGAGCCGTAAACCTGTTTCTCTTCGAGTGTTGGAAGCACTTACATCCCAAACCGGTATTCAACGGAACCGATCCGCGAAGGGATTGAAGTATGGGCACCGGGAATCCAAGGGCGACTTTATGTGATGGAACCGACTTCATCACTAGTCGAGAAGATCAAGTCCAAGCAGTTGGGCGATTCCCGATCCTTCGATTATGTGATGAAGTAAAGAAAGGAAAAGCCCCGGGATTCGTGATACAGATGATGGAGTTCTGAGATTTCAAAGTCGACTTTGCGTTCCCGATGATGATGATTTGAGACGAACTATTCGAAAGAAGCTCATAGCGCGCCTATTCTATTCACCCGGCAAAGAGAAGATGTATAAGGATCTTAAACAAAACTTCCGTGGGGGAATATGAAGAAGGACGAGCAGAGTACGTTTCAAGTGTTTGACTTGTCAAGAGTTAAGATTGAACATCGACACTGCCGGATGTTAAAGCCGCCCGATCCCCGAATGGAAGTGGGAGGACATTTCGATGGATTTCATCACAAGTATGCCAAGGACTAGAGCAGAATGAACATGATTTGGGTCGTAGTTGATCGACTAACCAAGTCGGCTCATTTCCTAGGAATCAAGGATACATGGGGACCCGAGAGATCGCACGAGTGTTTGTTGCGGAGATAGTCGATTGCATGGGACGCCGAAGACCATTATTTCGGATCGAGATGGTCGCTTCGTGTCGCACTTCCGAAAGCAGCCACAAGGCTTTGGGATCGAGCTCAACTTTAGCACAGACTTATCATCCCCAAACAGACGGCCAATTCAAAGGACTATTCAAACTGTAGAAGACATGCTTAGAGCTTGTGCGTTGGATTGGTCAACTGATTGGGAAGTTCACTTGCCCTTGATCGAATTCACTTACAATAACAGCTTGGCACGCTTCTATCAAGATGGCACCATTTGAAGCTTTGTACGGAGGAGATGCCGATCGCCTCTGTGTTGGGATGATTCTTCGGATCTGATCGGGACGGAACCGGAATTGATTATTCGGACTCAAGAGAAAATAGCTTTGATTCGAGAGAGACTATTGATCGCCCAAAGTCGATGAAGTCTTATGCCGATGTACGTCGTCGTCCTCTAGAGTTCGACGTTGGGGATCATGTGCTATTGAAGGTGTCTCCTACACGAGGGATTTTCCGTTTTGGGAGGAGAGGCAAGCTTAGTCCGAGATATATCGGACCATTTGAGATCCTAGATAAGGTTGGGGATTTAGCGCATGTTGGCCTTACCGCCATCGCCGAGTCATGTTCACAATGTGTTTCACGTATCCCAATCGCGAAGTATGTACTGACCCGATCCACGTCATTGATTTCGACGAGATCGAGATAGCTAATGATGGCACCTTCAAGAGAGACCTATCAAGATACTTGAGAGCCGGATCAAACAATTGAGGAATAAACCAATACATTTGGTTAAAGTACAATGGTCACGACATGGAGTCGAAGAGGCCACTTGGGAAACGGAGGACGGTATGAAGGCTAAATATCCTGAGTTGTTTTCATCCTAAGTTTCGGACGAAACTTCTTCTTAGGAGGAAGGATGTAATACCCGAGATTTCGTTATGTAATTGGAACTTGTGATATTGTAATAATTGTACTTTTGTATGAGTACTATTCTCCGTATTTCATAATCCGATGCCATCGAGCATATAATTTCGTGTATGTGATTTAAATGGTTGAAATTCTCGCATGTAGCGCACGCTACAGCTACGGTAGCGACGCTAACATGGTTTCATAGCGTACGCTACCGAGTGTAATTAGCGCACGCTACGCGTGGTCAAATTGATTGAGACGCGCGGTAGGTGAGATCGGCCGGGGACCCTTGTCGGATCCTGTCGAATGTATCTGGACGGCTGGGAAAAGCCGAGTCAACGCCTTAGCGCACGCTAGAGGTCTATGCGTAGCGCACGCTAAGTGCCGAGTACAGATAGATGTGAGCCGTTAGCGCACGCTACGGACAGTGTATAGCGCGCGCTAATAGCCATTTATTATAAATAGACAAAGATCCTATTCGTGAATTCGATCCTTTCTTCCCCATAACCCGAACTCTTGCACTTGAAACATAACTCCATTCGTCTTAAACACTCCATATCAACCTCCTAGTTCGAGATTGAAGATCATATATCATTGGAGATTGGTGTTCGAGCCTTGGGTGTTGGATTGCTTCATTTTCATCCGTGTTCTTCACTACTTTGAGGTAGGTGATTCTTCACCAATGATTAGTAATGTTCATGAGGAAGTTTGAATCATGTTTGGGTAGCAAGTATCTCGTTTTTATCGGTCATCACATGTTAGAAGGATACTTTTGACGATCGGTACTAGATGTCGAATGAACCTTTGAACCATCTTATTATAAGGACTCCTAAGCATGTTTAAATCGATTTATGATCAAGTGATCGGATATTACCCGATTGATACGTTGTATACGTTGGAATCATGTGTTTTGGAACGTAAGACGATGGAACTTAGATTATTTCTTGAAGATCGTAGAGGAATTGTGATATCGAGATAACTATCCGTATATTGGTGTTTCATAATCATAAATCTTCCGTAATCCTTATTAGCATGATATGCCCGAGGATAACTTGTAATATCACCATAGGGTTCATGAGTTCTTCATCATTCAACCCGATTTTCGGTTCGTAGTATTCGCCATGCAAGATTAGCGCACGCTAGCATGTGTGAGTTAACGTGCGCTATCGAGGTTCGGTTTCGTACGCACGTCGTAGCGTACGTTATGAGGCAACCGAGTCGACCGGTTGTGGCTAGCGCACGCTAGTCCTATACGATAGCGTACGCTAATTGACTTAGCGCCGCGTTACGTATAGTACGTAGCGCGCGCTAAGCAATCCAGCACTTGTTTAGTTTGAGCTTTTCGGCCGTAGGTCGAATTGTTAGCCATTGTTCGACTCGAGATGATTTGTATATCGTTCCTTTTGTTAAGGTTCGAGCTTGTTACGTTGATCGGAGGGGGCGGCCTTCGAGTGCGTCGAGAGCATTGAAGTATATCATTCTTGCCATCTTCAAGGCAAGTATCGTGATATGTTAATATCGGTATTTTTGGAGTATACGTATGATTATGCATGTTGTTGAACAGGATATTTACTTCGTTGATTTGTCATGATATTCGTTGTATATTGTTTATATGTTCATGTTGATGAACATAATGATTTGGCATATGTGTATGCATGAGTTGTGTTTGTATACGTTGTACGATCTATGCTGAGGGCGCTGGATCGGATGTCCACCTCGTGTTGGTCCGACGGGATCATCTTGGGATCTAGGCTGAGGGCGCTGGATCATGGGACGGGTTATTTCCACCTCGTGTTGGTCCGACGGGATCATCTTGGGATCTATGCTGAGGGCGCTGGATCATTGGAATACCCATGCTGTGTAATGGAATCTTGCAGATTCGCATTGTCGGGTTCCGGTAGCGGAAGCCCGTGTGATGTTGTGTATTGTTGATGCATATTCGAATTGTTTAAATACGATACTTGTACTAGCATTGTTTTGCTAACCCCTTCGGGGGTGGACATTTGTTTTGATGTTCAGGTAGCCAAGGAGCAAGGAAACAGCCACAGCACCGACGTGACGACGAAGGGGTTCAATGATGTTTATTGTTATTGGAGATTTGTTGTCTTGGTTTGGTTTTTGTACTCGAGTACGTGTGTCCTTTGATATTAATTCAATATGGTTGTATTAATTATCCGTTGAACCAGTTGTACGTTTTCTTAAACTCGAATTTTCGCAGTATTGACGTCTTATTTTCACTTTCCTTTTTAATTAGCCTTGTAAATCCTTATTTAAAGGGTTTACGGCGCTGTAATTATTCCGATTATCTCGGGGTGTTACAATATATTGAGTATTTGATTGATTTACACTATTTTGATTAGAAAGGAATAATTGGTTTAAATAGAGATTGATCATATCCTATTTCTACTAATAAAACCTCCTTGATTGATTGTTGAGTGAATTGGAAACATATCTTTTCAATCTATCAAGTGTTAATCTTGTTATCAACATCTTAAGATTGCGAAAGTGATTAAGATACCTTTAAATACGAAAGTTATGAGGTGAAAAGTTGGTTACTCGATAAACATTCGTTTTTCTTTTATATCCGTGTAAATCAATTCCGATACTTAATTAAAAACCTAATTTAATGAACCCGTAATCCCTTAGATTTTATAAATTCCCAACTCATTTTAATTCTATTCATTTTCACTAGTTAAAAATAATCTAGATATAAATAGTCTCATTAAAAATAGTCTAGTATAAAAATAGTTTTATTAAAAATAGTCTTACTAGAAATAGTCTTATGAAAAATAGTTTGGTTAATAAAAATAGTGCATTTTAATTTAGTTAATTTAAAAATCAAAAAATATATTTTAGAATATTTTAGTATTTATTTCTTGCAATCTATACAAAATATTATACGAAGCCCTGTTGAACAATCCTCGAGAGAAAAGACCTTGGTAGAACTTACCACAACTACTTCTACCTCGTATATATTTGCGAGCGACCCAAAAACTCCTATTTTTAGGATAAGTTTTTGACTGATCAAATTTTGGCGCCGTTAGAAAAGACCCTGTTTTTGACTTGTATATAGCTAATATATTCCCGGCAACGGAACCATTGGTGTGTTTTGACTCTTTTGGTGTGTTTAGCTTTGATTATTGTGGTGTGATTTGATTATTTTTGTTATTTGGCTTTGATTTTTTTAATGTATATTTATATATATATATATATATATATATATATTTATTTTGTTTATTTGTGAGATTTCTAGATGTGGCCATAACACCAATAAGTTAGTTATATACAAGTTTCAAAATTCGTTTTAACCGGTAAAAAAATTGTATATTCCAGAATTTTTGAGCCTTAATCTATCTTTCCAAACCTTGTAATTATCATTTAAAATAGAGTCATTCGTTACCGTGAGAAAAGAACAATAAGTCGGTTGATGAAAAATAGAACTGAAATTTACTTAATTTGAGGAGTTTTTGATTTTTCATGCTTATCTAATAACGATTTTTCTGCAAAAATTCTATATCACCTAAAAAGGACTAAAAAAAGATGGAAAATGTGTTGGTGAAAAGAGCTACACGTTAGCAAATAACGGTGTGAAAGCTATCACCTAAAAAAAGAGCGATGGAGAATGTGTTGGTGAAAAGAGCTACACGTTAACAAATAACGGTGTGAAAGCTATCACCTAAAAGAAAAAGATGGAAAATGTGTTGGTGAAAAGAGCTACACGTTAGCAAATAACGGTGTGAAAGCTATCACCTACTAGTTCGAGTTATTAAGTCTATAAAAGGGATGTAGATTATGAGCAGATTTGACTTAATTAGTGGCTGATTTTCAATACACTCAATTTCGTGAACAATCACAATATTTGATGACGCCGATGAAATTCTTCTTCATATTGAGTCGAAAAATAAACGAGTGATCGAGAGCAAACTTTAAAGGGACTCGTGTGTGTCATGAGTGGGAAAGAAATAATCAATCTTTTGAAGGGTAACCTTGCATTTTGGAATTACAAAAAATAAAACCGTGTTTTAATTTCAAAATTATTTGTAGATTTATTTTGGATCTTGATTCATTTCTATCTACTGTATAGAGCTGGTTGTTATGTAGATGGCATTTTGATCTCTTTTTCTCTTTATATATATAAGTATTGTTCTTAATTTATCTATATATTATTTTAATTTGTGTCTTATATTTTTTCCCTTATTTTATTTTGAGTATGAATAATAAAGAGTCTTGCTCGGGACTAGCAAGAATTCAAGTGTGGGGTATTTGATTAGTGCATAATTGATCTAATATTCATATACAAAATATCACCTTTTTCTGGCATAATCATACTGATTTGAACAGAATTTAATTATTTTGAAGAAATATCAAAACATGAACTAATAATGTTTATTTTGCAGGTTACTGGTATAAAATATCAAAAAGGTCGAAAAACCAAACCGAAATCAAAATCAGAAATTTCCAAGAAAAAAAACTGATACAAAACACGGCAGAACACACGGCACAAATAGGGCCGTTTCTCTCGACCGTTTACAACACGGCGCATATTTTCCGCCGGGTCCTTACGCGTGTTCCAGACAAGACCGAGTCATCCTAATATGGCTATACAATACGGCGCAAAATGGGCCGTTTTTCAGCACCGTTTTTACGCAGATGTCATGCAAAAATAGTCCACTTTTGACCATCTTGTGAACTCAAACACAAAATATTTTTTTTGGTCAAAAATCTGAAAAATCAAAGACATAGGTGAAGTGTGAACAAATAATTAATCAAGATACTACAATAGATATTTTGAATTAAATAATCAATTGTACTCTTGAAAATCACCTATAAAAGGACACCTTCACCCATGAAGAAATAATCTCCTCTTCTTTCAAAGAAACACTCCTTTCTTTTAGCAAGATATTTCTCCTTTGAACTCTCACTTTACTTTGTATTTCATTTTTAGGTAAAAAATTTTTCTTTCATTTAGTTTGTAATTGAAAAGTGCTTGATCAATAAGCACTTAGTATTTTACTTTCAATTTTTGTAAGCTTGTAACCTTTAAACAAGTTTGAAGTTATATTTTGAAGTTTGTTTCTTGCACTTTGATTCATCATATTCAAATAAGTTTTATCTATTGTCATTAAGTTCTAGTAATTAAAAGTTTATATATATATTATGTATATCAATTATTTCTATTATAATTTTAGTTTGTATAAACCAATGAGTAGCTAATCTTTCTTCCTAGGGGAAGGGGGATTTCTATTAGGTTATATATTGAGTATTTGATTGATTTACACTATTTTGATTAGAAAAGACTAATTGGTTTAAATAGAGATTGATCATATCCTATTTCTACTAATGAAACCTCCTTAATTGATTGTTGAGTGAATTGGAAACATATCTTTTCAATCTATCAAGTGTTAATCTTGTTATCAACATCTTAAGATTGCGAAAGTAATTAAGACATCTTTGAATACGAAAGTTATGAGGTGAAAAGTTGGTTACTCGATAAACATTCGTTTTTCTTTTATATCCGTGTAAATCAATTCCGATACTTAATTAAAAACCTAATTTAATGAACCCATAATCCCCTAGATTTTATAAATTCCCAACTCATTTTAATTCTATTCATTTTCACTAGTTAAAAATAATCTAGATATAAATAGTCTCATTAAAAATAGTCTAGTGTAAAAATAGTTTTATTAAAAATAGTCTTACTAAAAATAGTCTTATTAAAAATAGTTTGGTTAATAAAAATAGTGCATTTTAATTTAGTTAATTTAAAATCCAAAAAATATATTTTAGAATATTTTAGTATTTATTTCTTGCAATCTATACAAAATATTATACGAAGCCCTGTTGAACAATCCTCTAGATAAAAGACCTTGGTAGAACTTACCACAACTACTTCTACCTCATATATATTTGCGAGCGACCCAAAAACTCCTATTTTTAGGATAAGTTTTTGACCGATCAAATTTTGGCGCCGTTGCCGGGGATTGTTTTAGGCCAAATATAATCTTTTGTATACTTTTGTTTATATCTTGTTATTTTACCTTTCTTTATTTCTGCATCTTTTATTCTTCTGTCCGGTCAAGTGGCGGATAACGGTACTCCGTGACTATCAAAGTCGGATTTTTCAGTTTCCCACAACAACTAATATTTGTTAATATTTTCTTTTCTTTTTTTTTATCATGGAAGAAACCTTGAGTAGTATTGAAAAGAGATTTCCCTTTCTTAGCAAAAAAGTCATTTTAAAAATTTACAAGACAAGACTTGAAAGGATGAGGTTGCTTATGAATAAAAGCATATCTTTTGACATTAGATTCATTATTGAAGCCAAAGTGAGAATAGCAGGTGAATTCACAGAAACATCTACTAGATTTTTACCAGGGCTTGGAAAAAGTTCATATGCAAAGAAACGACGAGCAAAGATAATAGCCGTTTGCTATAAATGTGCTAGATAGAACTGTAATTCAAAATGTTGTTCTTTAGGAATTCCATCTACAAACAGAGAAGATAAAATTCAGTTCATTAAGGATGGTCTGAATAAAGAGAATTTAGATAACATCGAAATTTCTCTTGACACGCATCCTAGTGGACTCATAAATTATGGAATTCGATGTTTGTGGAATAAATTCAAACCAGAATATGAACAACGTCTTGGGAATCTGACATTAAAAGACCCTGTTTGCCAATTTGCAAGAAAATTGAATGGGAAGCTTCTCCCCGACTCATAGAAGGCGTTTAAGCCATTTCTAAACGTAAAATCAGAGGAAGATGTGAGCCACAATCACAACTACTGTACATACACGTGAGTATCTTATATTTTTGTCGTATGGTGAGATTTTCTAAATAAAAAAAAGTGATACGCAATAAATGCATTGTAATATCCGCATTTTTCTTTCCCTTGTATTTTCATTTCCGGTGTATTTTTCGATTGTAGTAACCCTCGTGTATCTTTCAGTGTATCTTTCCTATCATCTATTGATCTGATTCTCGTTATTGTTGTCTTTGAACCACCGCTTTGGGTTGCCGTGGATCCATTTCGTGTTATTGTTTCCCAAATATTGATTCCTATTGCTTTTATTCTCTTCCCGGATCATTTTTCATCATTTTAGGACCCAAAGGGGGTGTGGGCCGCGGCACAAGGAGTGTGCGCCGCGGCACACATTTTTCCAGTTTTTGGCCGAGCGGACTGTATTATGTGCCGCGGAACATGCCGACGGGGCCGCGGCACACTGCCGAGTCAGTGCCGCGGCACACCCGTCCGGGCCGCGGCACACTCGTGTGGGATTTTCGGCCAAAACCCGACTGTACCGGGTACCGCGGCACACGCTGGCCGGGCTGCGGCACACTGCCGAACCCTGGGAGCAGTTTTTGGGCTTGTGCCGCGGCACACGATGCGGTCAACTGTATAATTTCGTTTTTTTGGGCGAAATCAGCCATTTTCTTCCTTTCCTTCACCTGCGCATGAGAGAGAGAGGGTTGAGGGGAGAACTTCTCATCATTCATCACTTGAGGGTCGATTTTCATCATTTTCATTCGGTTGTGAAGCCTGGATAATCGATCTAACGCGTGTTCTACGGATCATAGTACTTGGATCTTCTAAGGTAATATCTCTTAGAACCCTACTTTTGGATAATTTGGGGGTTTTGGGATTTTCTTCCGATTCGTTCCGTTTTGTTGGTGGATTCATGATGAATACGATTAATATTGTTAGTATCTTTAGCTTTCCTACGGATTCATGGATATTTTGGGGGGTTTTACGGAATCGAGAGGGTTTGGTTGTGGTCCGCCCTCGTTGTTATTTTTGGTACGAATATACATGAATCGTAGGCGGGTTTTCGGGTGTATTCCATTTCCGTATTCATCTAGAGTTGGTTGTGATTGTGTTATTCGAATCGTTAGGTTCATTTCCGCCGGTTCCTCGCGGTCGTGTTCGATTCTTCCTTTCCGTTTGTATCACCGTCTATTAACCGAGGCAAGTACCCTTATGAACTTACATCCTTGACATAATAGTATTGTGTGAGAAATGGTGTGTGTGTATGCTCACTACGGGTTAGATCCGACGGGGTCTCGGTAGGGGTCCACAGAGACATGGATTGACGAGCTTGCTTTTAACCACTACGGGTTAGATCCGACGGGGTCTCGGTAGGGGTCCACAGAGACGTGGATCGACGGTTAATTGTGGTGCATTTTACAAATGTGATTTGATTATGGCATTTCCGGAAATGAGTGTTTTGGAACTATGTTTTCTTGATTGCATGCATTTACTATATGTGTAAGATGTAAGTCGTTCATTTGGTTACTTGTACTAGCGTAATTGCTAACCCTCTGGGACCCGTTTTGGGAAATTCGTTTTATGAATTTCAGTCGTTCATCGAGGCGAATGGTCTTTGGACCAGTATGCGGATGATGGCCGTGCGTGATGATTGTGCACGAGTGGTGTCTTATTGCCTTCTATATTTTTACCTTTTGTGGTCTTTAAACTAATAGAAGTACTCGAGTACTTAAGAATTTTTACTCGTCGGGATTGTATTGTTGTTTATTATGTTTGTGACGGGTTATGGTGTTATGTTTGACCGGTTGAACCGGGTGGATTATTTTGTTGGGCGTCTTTATGACGAGGTATTTCTCTGTTGTTTCTGTGAGTCGATGAGTATTGTAATATCCGCATTTTTCTTTCCCTTGTATTTTTCTTTTTCGGCGTATTTCCCGATAGTAGTGACCCTCGTGTATCTTTCAGTGTATCTTTCCTATTATCTATGGATTTTATTCCCGTTATTGTCTTGCGGAACCGCCGTTTCGGGGTTGCCGTGGACCCATTCTACGTTATGATGCCTGTTGAGATGTTCCGTTGGATGTTTCGTTCACATTCCGGTGTTTTTGGACCATTCATATTTCGTACCTAGCGCACGCTACTCTTTCTGCATAGCGCACGCTAGGGGTCCCTTATTAGCGCACGCTACGTTTGCTTCGTAGCGCGCGCTAGCGAGTAGCCCTGGGAGTGGCAGTGCTGTTTTTCCAGCCTTCTGGACTAGAGTATTAGCGTACGCTACGTATGTTAGCGCACGCTAATGTCGAGAGGCTAGCGCACGCTGATGATGCTCGGTAGCGTGCGCTAGTGTAGGTGTCCAGTACTGGACAGTTTATTTTTGGAATCGGTCAGGTGCCAGTTAGCGTACGCTACGCTCGTATGGTAGCGCACGCTAACGGATCAAGTGAATTTTAGGCAGTTAGTTTCTGGACTCAACTGAGGTCCAGCTAACGCACGCTAGTGGTCGATAGCGCACGCTACCGTGTGGTTATTAGCGCACGCTACGTTTCGAGTAGCGCACGCTAACGGCCAAAAATCTGACTACTGGACTGGGACGCTAACGGAAGGGATTGGAATCTTATCCCGTTAGCGCACGCTAACCTTGAGGTTTTAGCGTGCGCTAACTCTCCCTGGCTATATAAACCAGGGAGTTGACTGAGATAAACACAATTTCCTCATTTCTCTCCTTCTTCCGCGGCCGAGCGACTCCAGAGGCGATTTGAGGCGATTTTCTTCTTCCAATCACTTCAGAGATTCTTTTGCTTGAATTCTTGGTGTAGATTAACATCATCCACTTGTGTTTCTCATCCTAAATCCAAGGTAATCTCTTAGAACCCTACTTTTGGATAATTTGGGGGTTTTGGGATTTTCTTCCGATTCGTTCCGTTTTGTTGATGGATTCATGATGAATATGATTAATCTTGTCGGTAATCTTAGTTTCCCTACGGATTCATGGTATATTTCGTGATTTTTACGGAATCGAGAGGGTTTGGTTGTGGTCCGCCCTCGTTGTCGTCTATATACGAATATACATGAATCGTAGGCGGGTTTTCGGGTGTATTCCAATTCCGTATTCATTTAGAAATGATTGTGATTGTATTCTTCGAATCGTTAGGTTCGGTTTCATTGGTTCCTAGCGTTCGTCGGTGACTTTCCTTTCCGTTCTTCGCGTCGTCAATAATTCAAGGCAAGTAATTCTTGGAAACCTTTATGCTTAACGTGAAATGGTAATGTATATTGTGTGTGCTTTACTCACCTCGGGAGGGTCCGACGGGGCCTCGAGGGAATCTATGGCTTCGTCCTGGATTCATGAGTTTGATTCGCTAGCCAGCTCGGGAGGGTCCTTAGAGGCCTCGAGTGGGATTCGTGGCTTCGTCCCGGTCCTAGGTGACGTGTGGTGCTTGGTTTGTTTTATGAATGTGGCCAGCTCGGGAGGGTCCTTAGAGGCCTCGAGTGGGATTCGTGGCTTCGTCCCGGTCCTAGGCAAATTAATTGTGACTGTTTGTTTCCGGAAAAGACATGTCTGGTTTTGGTTTTTGAAATGATATTGGTGCATGTACTATAAAATGTGTAAGCGATTGGTTTGCCTTGATTACTTGTACTAGCGTAATTGCTAACCCCTTTGGGGACCCGTTTTGGGGAAATTCTTGTTATGGATTTGAGTTATGATTATCCGGACGAGCGAGCACCAGGACAGTACGAGGATGTTGGCCAGGGCTGTTGACATGTGCATTTGGGTCTACTTATTTCCTTTGTCCATTTCGATATGGTTGTTCCCACAGTTTTAAACTTATAGATTGTACTCGCGAGTACTTAGGCTTTCCGTTTCAAACTCCGTATTGTATTGCGTTAAATTGTCACGTTGTTGGTTGATGCTTATTTTGCCGGTTGCTCCGGGCGTATCTTTATATGTCATATTATTTAATGGTGTATCCTCGCTAACCAAGATGGTTAGTCGAGTGGAGTTTTCCTATTGTAGCCTGGTGGGTCCCATGTAGGGGTCTACGGCACTGTAATACACCTCAAATAAATTGGGGGTGTTACAGAAATGGTATCAGAGCTCTAGGTTTATGGATACCTAGGCTTGTCGGTTATTTGGGTCTAGTCGTGTTTTGTTTTGCACATTGTCACGCCGCTGCCAGCATCCCGGTACTTCCAGTGCTCGTAAGTTTTCTTATTCGGCTCTTTTGTTTCTTGCATTGTATTTCTACTTCTGAATCGTAATTGCTTTTCCCCCTTACTCATCATCGATATACTTCTGTTATCTCTCAACATCAGTATGGATGCCGGAGGAAACCGTGGTCGTGGTCGTGGCCGTGGACGCGGTCGAGGACGTGGGGCAGCCGGTAGGGCGGCCACGTCGCACTCTTCAGGAGCCGGCAGTACCGGCGACCGTCATAGTCATGCTTCTTCTCAGGAGCGCGCCGATCTTGGTATTGCGGCTGTTATGCAGCAAATGGTTAACCAAATGGTGGCTATAGCTCAGGTGGTCCAGGACCCCGATCGGGCCCATGCTAATCGGGGCGGAGCGGATCGCTGGCTTCAGGATGTCATCAAGATGCATCCTCCTCAGTTCTCGGGAGCTTCGGACCCGATCGGCTGGGAAGGGTGGATCAAGGAGATATCCAAAGTCTTCACTGCTACCAACTGTCCCGAGGACCGTAAGGTCCCTATTGCTCAATACTTTCTCACGGGAGATGCTACGGATTGGTGGGAGGCCGTTAGTCCCAAAGATCATGTTGCTTCGTGGGCCGAGTTTCAGGAGTTGATGGAAACCGAGTATTGTCCGTGGCCGGTCAGACAGGCTCGAGTGCATGCTTTCTACGATGCTCAACCTCGGGATATTCCCGTATCCCAAGCTATTGCTGATTTCAACAAGGAGTTGGGTTATGTGAAAACCCAAGTTGTCGCTGAGAGCGACAAAATTTTCCATTTTTCCAGGAGGATGAAACTGTCCATTCGGGACTATATGTCTGGGCTCGTCTGTACTACCTTGAAGGATTATCAGAGTCGCGCCCTTGCTTATGATATGTCGGTGACGGCTAGCGATTTGGCTCGTGAGAGCAAGAAGCAGAAGTCGGTCGGAAATTTTTCTGGTCCCAAGAGTGGAGGCCAGCAGAAATCTCAGGCTGCAAATATTTCTACGGGCGGTTCGGCTTGTTTTTTTGGGAGCTTTCGGAGTGCCGCCGGAACCGTCGATCGGGACCCCAGATGCTTTAACTGTGGCAAGCCAGGCCACGTGAACCGGGACTGTCTTCGTCCACCTTTGATTTGTCATACTTGTGGCCAGTCGGGCCACAAAGCTTCTTTTTGCGAAAAGCTCAAACAGTTTCGCGGCGCCCGTTCTTCTCGCCCAGCACCTATGGAGCCGAGCGTGAACCAGGGCTCATTTGCTCCGCCGCCTCCACCGAGTGCCGGCCGAGGTAGAGGTCGGGGTTAGCCCGCTAGAGGAGGAGCTTCCAGTGTCGGCTCTGCCCAGCCGCGTATCTACGAGATGAGGGGGGCCGATGACCCAGCAGCTACGGTGGCAACAGGTACCGTTCATATCCATTCTCATCCTGTCAGTGTGCTTTTCGATTCTGGTGCTACACATTCGTTCATATCGCTGGGGTGTGTGCGCCGTTTGAGTCTCGACTGTTTGTCGCCTTGCGAGTCTTTCATCGTTAAACTTCCTAGCGGTGATAGGATCGTTGGCGATCGAGAGGTCCGAGACTGTTCTGTGTTTATTTGTGAGAGAACCTGGCTCTCTAATCTTATCGTTGTTGATATTGAGGGTGAGGATCTAATTCTCGGGGATGATTGGCTCGAGCGGCATGGCGCAATCATGAACTACCGCACGAGAATCATCACTATGTTAGCCGAGGACGGCACCGAGCACTCTTTCGCGGGGCGAAAGAGGGGAAACCAGAAGTTCGTCATTAATGCCTTGAAGGCGATGAGCCTCCTGCGAAAGGGGGGTACGGGTTATTGGTGCTATGCCTTAAAGACGGAAAATGGTGGAGTCGAGCTTCCGTCGATTCCAGTCGTTAATGAGTTTCCTGATGTTTTTCCTGACGAGTTACCAGGATTGCCACCGGATCGTGAGGTCGAGTTTGCTATAGAGTTAGAGCCGGGTGCGGCTCCTGTTTTGAAGGCGCCGTATCGCATGGCACCTTCAGAGATGTCAGAGTTGAAGAAACAGTTGAGTGAGCTTCTTGAGTCGGGGTATGTTCGACCGAGCACCTCGCCTTGGGGCGCGCCGGTCCTGTTTGTACGGAAGAAGGATGGTTCACTATGTTTGTGTATCGACTATCGCGAACTAAACAAGGTAACCATCAAGAACAAGTATCCTTTGCCGAGGATTGATGACTTGTTCGATCAGTTACAGGGAGCTGCGGTATTCTCGAAGATTGATTTGAAATCGGGGTACTATCAGCTTCGGGTGAGAGAGTCCGACGTGCCGAAAACAGCTTTTCGGACGAGATACGGACATTATGAATTCGTAGTTATGCCTTTCGGGTTAACTAATGCGCCGGCGGTGTTCATGCAGTTGATGAACAAAGTCTTTATCGAGTATTTGGATAAGTGTGTCGTCGTCTTCATTGACGATATTCTTATCTATTCGAGGAATGAGGAAGAGCATGCCCATCATTTGCGGATAGTGTTAGACATTTTGAGGGCCGAGCAACTCTATGCGAAGTTCTCGAAATGTGAGTTCTGGCTGAAGGAAGTGATGTTTTTGGGTCACGTGATTTCAGCCGAAGGGGTTCGTGTGGATCCGCAGAAAATTGAGGCAGTATTGGATTGGGCATCGCCCACAAATGTGAAGGAGGTCCGTAGTTTCTTGGGTTTGGCTGGCTACTACCGTAGGTTCGTCGAGGGTTTCTCAAAACTAGCTCGGCCACTTACTCAGTTGCTCCATAAATCCGAGAAGTTCGTCTGGACCGATGAGAGGCAGTCGAGTTTTGAGGAGCTGAAGAAGCGTTTGACTTCAGCCCCGGTCTTGGCGTTGCCATGTGGCAATGAGGGATTCGCCGTTTATAGCGATGTTTCGGGTTAGGGTCTTGGGTGCGTATTGATGCAGCACGGCAAGACCATTGCCTATGCGTCGAGACAGTTAAGGCCGTATGAACTTAACTACCCTACTCACGATTTGGAGTTAGCGGCGGTAGTTTTTGCACTCAAGATTTGGCGTCACTATCTTTTCGGCTCTACATGTCAGATTTTTACCGATCATAAAAGCCTGAAATACATATTTACTCAGCGGGAGTTGAATATGAGGCAGAGGAGGTGGTTAGAGCTGATTAAGGATTATGACCTTGAAATCCTTTATCATCCGGGCAAGGCGAACGTCGTGGCCGACGCCTTGAGTCGGAAACTGATTGCGTTGCGAACGCTTGAGGTCCTTACGCCTCAGTCTGAGCTTCGGCGGGCTTTGATCGGGTTAGATGTTGAGGTTTTGTTGCCTGGAGCTGTCGGGCAACTATGTGCTTTAGAGATTTCGTCGTCCTTGATCGATGAAATTAAGCTGAAGCAATTAGAGGACCCGATGATTACTCAAATCCGAGAGAACGTCCTTAAAGGAAAGTCTCCTGGATTTGTAATTCACGAAGATGGTGTTTTGAGATTCCAGAGTCGGCTTTGTGTGCCGAACGATCCAGAGTTACGACAGAGTATTTTGCGTGAGGCCCATTCCACACCTTATTCCGTGCATCCTGGTTCGAGTAAGATGTACAAGGACCTGCGGAGGAACTTCTGGTGGAATGATATGAAGGAGGAGGTCGCACAGTTTGTAGCGAGATATTTGACTTGCCAGCAGGTCAAAATCGAGCATCAGCGACCGGTCAAGTTATTGCGATCATTTCGCTCCGAATGGAAATGGGAAGACTTATCGATGGATTTCGTTACGAGTTTGCCGAGATCGAGGTCGGGCATGAACATGGTATGGGTGATTGTTGATCGTCTGACCAAGTCGGCACATTTCCTGGGCATCAAGGACACTTGGGGCCCGGAGAAGTTAGCTCGTGTGTTTATCGCGCAGATTGTGAGACTTCACGGTACTCCGAAGTCTATTGTTTCGGATCGTGATGGCCGTTTCGTATCGCACTTTTGGCAGGCGGTGCATAAGGCGTTAGGTACCCGTTTGCATTTGAGTACCTCTTTTCATCCCCGCGGATGGGATGGTAACGCACCATCCGGACATTCGAGGACATGTTGCGTGCTTGTGCCCTCGATTGGAGTAGCGATCAGGAGGAGCATTTGCCATTGATCGAATTCACGTACAACAATAGTTGGCACGCATCGATTCGGATGGCACCGTATGAGGCACTTTATGGGCGGCGATGTCGATCGCCGATTTGTTGGAATGAGGCGTCCGATTTGGTCGGGACCGAACCGGATGTCGTTTTAGAGACGAGACGGAAGATAGAATTAATTCGAGAATGGATGTTGATCGCCCGAGTCGGCGAAGTCATATGCCGATGTTCGTCGTCGACCTTTAGAATTCGAGGTGGGGACCACGTTTTGTCAAGGTGTCGCCGACGAGGAATTTTCCGTTTCGGGAAAAAGGGGAAGTTGAGTCCGAGATTTATTGGACCCTTCGAGATTCTCGAGCGAGTCGGTGGGTTGGCATACCGTTTGGCGTTGCCCCCGGCCCTGAGTCATGTTCATAGCGTTTTTCATGTTTCCCAGCTGAGGAAATACGTCCCGGACCCTAGTCACATCATCGATTATGATGAGATTGACGTCGCCGAGGATATTACTTTTGAGGAGCACCCTTTGAAGATTTTGGAACATCGGGAGAAACGACTGAGGCATAAGACCATCCCTTTGGTCAAGGTGCAGTGGTCGAGACACGGTGTCGAGGAGGCAACGTGGGAGACCGAGGATAGCATGCGTGCTAGGTACCCTGAGTTGTTTGTTTCTTAACTTTCGGGACGAAACTTGTTTTAGAGGGGTAGAATGTAATATCCGCATTTTTCTTTCCCTTGTATTTTTCTTTTTCGGCGTATTTCCCGATAGTAGTGACCCTCGTGTATCTTTCAGTGTATCTTTCCTATTATCTATGGATTTTATTCCCGTTATTGTCTTGCGGAACCGCCGTTTCGGGGTTGCCGTGGACCCATTCTACGTTATGATGCCTGTTGAGATGTTCCGTTGGATGTTTCGTTCACATTCCGGTGTTTTTGGACCATTCATATTTCGTACCTAGCGCACGCTACTCTTTCTGCATAGCGCACGCTAGGGGTCTCTTATTAGAGCTCGCTACGTTTGCTTAAGAGCGCTGGCGAGTAGCCCCGGGAGTGGCGATCTTGTTTTCCACCTTACGGACTAGAGTATTAGCGTACGCAACGTATGTTAGCGCACGCTAATGTCGAGAGGCTAGCGCACGCTGATGATGCTCGGTAGCGTGCGCTAGTGTAGGTGTCCAGTACTGGACAGTTTATTTTTGGAATCGGTCAGGTGCCAGTTAGCGTACGCTACGCTCGTATGGTAGCGCACGCTAATGGATCAAGTGAATTTTAGGCAGTTAGTTTCTGGACTCAACTGAGGTCCAGCTAACGCACGCTAGTGGTCGATAGCGCACGCTACCGTGTGGTTATTAGCGCACGCTACGTTTCGAGTAGCGCACGCTAACGGCCAGAAATCTGACTACTGGACTGGGACGCTAACGGAAGGGATTGGAATCTTATCCCGTTAGCGCACGCTAACCTTGAGGTTTTAGCGTGCGCTAACTCTCCCTGGCTATATAAACCAGGGAGTTGACCGAGATAAACACAATTTCCTCATTTCTCTCCTTCTTCCGCGGCCGAGCGACTCCAGAGGCGATTTGAGGCGATTTTCTTCTTCCAATCACTTCAGAGATTCTTTTGCTTGAATTCTTGGTGTAGATTAACATCATCCACTTGTGTTTCTCATCCTAAATCCAAGGTAATCTCTTAGAACCCTACTTTTGGATAATTTGGGGGTTTTGGGATTTTCTTCTGATTCGTTCCGTTTTGTTGATGGATTCATGATGAATATGATTAATCTTGTCGGTAATCTTAGTTTCCCTACGGATTCATGGTATATTTCGTGATTTTTACGGAATCGAGAGGGTTTGGTTGTGGTCCGCCCTCATTGTCGTCTATATACGAATATACATGAATCGTAGACGGGTTTTCGGGTGTATTCCAATTCCGTATTCATTTAGAAATGATTGTGATTGTATTCTTCGAATCGTTAGGTTCGGTTTCATTGGTTCCTAGCGTTCGTCGGTGACTTTCCTTTCCGTTCTTCGCGTCGTCAATAATTCAAGGCAAGTAATTCTTGGAAACCTTTATGCTTAACGTGAAATGGTAATGTATATTGTGTGTGCTTTACTCACCTCGGGAGGGTCCGACGGGGCCTCGAGGGAACCTATGGCTTCGTCCTGGATTCATGAGTTTGATTCGCTAGCCAGCTCGGGAGGGTCCTTAGAGGCCTCGAGTGGGATTCGTGGCTTCGTCCCGGTCCTAGGTGACGTGTGGTGCTTGGTTTGTTTTATGAATGTGGCCAGCTCGGGAGGGTCCTTAGAGGCCTCGAGTGGGATTCGTGGCTTCATCCCGGTCTAGGCAAATTAATTGTATTTGTTTGTTTAGGAAAGACATGTCTGGTTTTGGTTTTTGAAATGATATTGGTGCATGTACTATGAAATGTGTAAGCGATTGGTTTGCCTTGATTACTTGTACTAGCGTAATTGCTAACCCCTTTGGGGACCCGTTTTGGGGAAATTCTTGTTATGGATTTCAGGTTATGATTATCCGGACGAGCGAGCACCGGAGACGACGAGGATGTTGGCAGTACATTGACATGTGCATTTGGGTCTACTTATTTCCTTTGTCCATTTCGATATGGTTGTTCCCACAGTTTTAAACTTATAGATTGTACTCGCGAGTACTTAGGCTTTCCGTTTCAAACTCCGTATTGTATTGCGTTAAATTGTCACGTTGTTGGTTGATGCTTATTTTGCCGGTTGCTCCGGGCGTATCTTTATATGTCATATTATTTAATGGTGTATCCTCGCTAACCAAGATGGTTAGTCGAGTGGAGTTTTCCTATTGTAGCCTGGTGGGTCCCATGTAGGGGTCTACGGCACTGTAATACACCTCAAATAAATTGGGGGTGTTACAAGTATGATGCTTGTTCAGCCTGTGGGTCCCATATAGGGATTTACGGCGCTGTAATATACCTCGGATATCCTGGAGGTGTTACAGAAAATGGTATCAGAGCGCCAGGTTTATGGATACCTAGGCTTGTCGGTTTATTGGGTCTTGTTGTATTTTGTTTTGCACATCATCATCACGCTGCCATGATTCCGGTACTACCAGTGCCCGTAAGTTTTCCTTCCTCTGTTCCTTATACTCTTGTATCGTACCTTTGATTCTCGATTTGTGATTGTTCTTTTCTTGTACTTACCATCGTATGGCTTTTGCTACTTATTTAACTCCAGTATGGATGCTGGAAGAGGTCGTGGTCATGGTCGCAGCCATGGTCGTGGATGCGGCCGGGGACGTGGGGCAGCCGGTGGGGCGCGGCGTCGCGATCTTGAGGCCAGCGATGCGGTGACCGTCACAGTCATGCTTCTTCTCAAGAGCGCGCCGACCTTGGTATTACGGCCGTTATGCAGCAAATGGTGAATCAAATGGCGGCGATAGCTCAGGCGGTTCGGAACCCGGATCCGGCCCATGCTAATCGGGGCGGAGTGGATCGCTGGCTTCAGGATGTCATCAAGATGCATCCTCCTCAGTTTTCGGGAGCCTCGGACCCGATCGGCTGGGAGGGGTGGATCAAGGAGATATCTAAAGTCTTCACTGCTACCAACAGTCCCGAGGACCGTAAGGTCCCCATTGCCCAGTACTTTCTCACTGGGGACGCCACGGATTGGTGGGAGGCCGTTGGGCCCAAAGACCATGTTGCTTCATGGGCCGAGTTTCAGGAATTGATGGAGACCGAATATTGCCCGTGGCCGGTCAGACAGGCTCGAGTACATGCTTTCTATGATGCTCAACCACGGGATATCCCCGTATCTCAGGCTATTGCCGATTTTAACAAGGAGTTGGGTTATGTGAAGACCCAAGTTGTCGAGGAGAGTGACAAAATTTTCCATTTTTCCAGACGGATGAAGTTTTCGATTCGGGACTATATGTCGGGGCTCGTCTGTACTACTTTGAAGGATTACCAGAGTAGGGCCCTTGCTTACGATATGTCAGTGACAGCTAGCGAGGCGGCCCGCGAGAGCAAGAAGCAGAAGTCCGCCGAAAATTTTTCGGGCCACAAGGGTGGGGGTCAGCAGAAATCCCAATCTGCTAACTTCCCCGTCGGCGGTGGTCCAGCTTGTTCCGCTGGGGGTCCTCGTGGAACTACCAGTGCTCTTTTCCGTGATGTGAAGTGTTTCAATTGTGGCCGTATAGGCCACGTCAGTCGTACTTGTTTGAGCCCTTTGCTGACGTGTAACCAGTGTGGCCAGCCGGGTCACAAGGCTGCTTTCTGTGCTGAGAGGGAGAAAATCCTTGGTGCCCGGGCTTCCATTCCAGCGGCTAGGGAACCAACTGTGAATCAAGGATCGTTTGCTCCTCAATCTCCGCCGAGTGCTAGTCGGGGGAGAGGTCGGGGTCAGCCCTCTAAGGGGGGAGCTTCCAGTGTCGGCTCAGCCCACCCACGTGTCTATGAGATGTGGAGAGCCGATGACCCAGCGGCTACCGTGGCGACAGGTACCGTTCATATTCTTTCTCATACTGTCAGTGTGCTTTTCGATTTTGGTCGCATTCGTTCATATCTCTGGATTGTATGCGCCATTTGAGTCTCGACTGTTTGACGCCTTGTGATCCCTTCATCGTTAAGCTTCCTAGCGGTGATAGGATCGTTGGTGATCAGGAGGTTCGAGACTGTTCTGTATTTATTTGTGAGAGGGCTTGGCCCTCTAATCTTATTGTTGTGGGTATTGAGGGTGAGGACTTAATTCTCGGGGATGATTGGCTCGAGCGTCATGGTGCAATCATGAACTACCGCACGAGGATCATCACCATGTTAGCCGAAGATGGCACCGAGCACTCTTTCGCCGGGCGAAAGAGGGGGAACCAGAAATTCGTTATTAACGCCTTGAAGGCGATGAGACTACTGCGAAAGGGGTGTACTGGCTATTGGTGCTACGCCTTGAAGGCGGAGAGTGGTGGAGTCGAGCTTTCGTCGATTCCAATCGTTAATGAGTTTCCTGAAGTATTTCCTGACGAGTTACCGGGATTGACACCGGATCGTGAGGTCGAGTTTGCTATAGAGTTAGAGCCGGGCGCGACTCCTATTTCGAAGGCGCCCTATCGCATGGCACCTTCAGAGATGTCCGAGTTGAAGAAGCAGTTGAGTGAGCTTCTTGAGTCGGGGTATGTTCGACCGAGCGCCTCACCTTGGGGCGCACCAGTCCTGTTTGTGCGGAAGAAGGATGGTTCACTACGTTTGTGTATCGACTATCGCGAACTAAACAAGGTGACCATCAAAAACAAGTATCCTTTGCCGAGAATTGATGACTTGTTCGATCAATTGCAGGGAGCTGCGGTATTCTCGAAGATTGATTTAAAGTCGGGGTACTACCAGCTCCGGGTGAGAGAGTCCGATGTGCCGAAAACAGCTTTTTGGACGAGATACGGACATTATGAGTTCGTAGTTATGCCTTTCGGGTTAACTAATGCGCCGGCGGTGTTCATGCAGTTGATGAACAAAGTCTTTATCGAGTATTTGGATAAGTGTGTCGTCGTCTTCATTGATGATATTCTTATTTATTCGAGGAATGAGGAGGAGCATGCCCATCATTTGCGGGTAGTGTTAGACATTTTGAGGACCGAGCAACTCTATGCGAAGTTCTCGAAATGTGAGTTCTGGCTGAAGGAAGTGATGTTTTTAGGTCACGTGATTTCAGCCGAGGGGGTTCGTGTGGATCCGCAGAAGCTTGAGGCAGTGTTGGATTGGGCACCGCCCAAAAATGTGAAGGAGGTCCGTAGTTTCTTGGGTTTGGCTGGCTACTATCGTAGGTTCGTCGAGGGTTTCTCGAAACTAGCTCGGCCACTTACGCAGTTGCTCCAGAAATCAGAGAAGTTAAATGCGGAATGACGAGGCGATCGAGTTTTGAGGAACTGAAGAAGCGTTTGACTTCCGCCCCGGTTTTGGCGTTGCCATGTGGCAACGAGGGTTTTACCGTTTATAGCGATGCTTCGGGTCAGGGTCTTGGGTGCGTATTGATGCAGCACGGCAAGACCATTGCCTATGCGTCGAGGCAGTTGAGGCCGTATGAGCTGAACTACCCTACTCATGATTTGGAGTTAGCGGCAGCCGTTTTTGCGCTCAAGATTTGGCGTCACTATCTTTTCGGCTCTGCATGTCAGATTTTTACCGATCATAAAAGTCTGAAATACATATTTACTCAGCGGGAGTTGAATATCAGGCAGAGGAGGTGGTTAGAGCTGATTAAGGATTATGACCTCGAAATCCTTTATCATCCAGGCAAGGCGAACGTCGTGGCCGACGCCTTGAGTCGGAAACCGGTCGCATTGCGAATGCTCGAGGTCCTTACGTCTCAGTCGGAGCTTCGGCGGCCTTTGATCGAGTTAGATGTTGAGGTTTTATTGCCTGGAGCTGTCGGGCAACTTTGTGCTTTAAAGATTTCGTCATCTTTAATCGATGAAATTAAGCTGAAGCAGTTAGAGGATCTGATGATTACTCAAATCCGAGAGAACGTTCTTAAAGGAAAGTCTCCTGGGTTTGTGATTCACGAGGATGGTGCTTTGAGATTTCAGAGTCGGCTTTGTGTGCCGAACGACTCAGAGTTGCGGCAGAGTATTTTGCGTGAGGCCCATGCTACACCTTATTTCATTCATCCTGGTTCGAGTAAGATGTACAAGGACCTGAGGAGGAATTTCTGGTGGAATGATATGAAGGAAGAGGTCGCGCAGTTTGTAGCGAGATGTTTGACTTGTCAGCAGGTCAAAATCGAGCATCAGCGACCGACCGGGTTATTGCAGTCACTTCCCGTTCCGGAATGGAAATGGGAAGACATATCGATGGATTTCATTACGAGTTTGCCGAGATCGAGGTCGGGCATGAATATGGTATGGGTGATTGTTGATCGCCTGACCAAGTCGGCACATTTTCTGGGCATCAAGGACACTTGGGGCCCGGAGAAGTTAGCTCGTGTGTTTATCGCGCAGATTGTGAGGCTTCACGGTACTCCGAATTCTATTGTTTCGGATCGTGATGACCGTTTTGTATCGCACTTCTGGCAGGCGGTGCATAAGGCGTTGGGTACCCATTTGCGTTTGAGTACCTCTTTTCATCCCGATCGGATGGGCCGATCGGAGCAGATATCTAGACGTTCGAGGATTTGTTGCGTGCTTGTGCTCTCGATTGGAGCAGTGACTGGGAGGAGCATTTGCCATTGATCGAATTCACGTATAACAATAGTTGGCACACGTCGATTCAGATGGCACCGTATGAGGCACTTTATGGGCGGCGATGTCGATCACCGATTTGTTGGAATGAGGCGTCCGATTTGGTCGGGACCGAGCTGGATGTCGTTTTAGAGACGAGACAGAAGATAGAATTAATTCGGGAACGGATGTTGACTGCCCAGAGTCGACAAAAGTCGTATGCCAACATCCGTCGTCGACCTTTGGAATTCAAGGTGGGAGACCACGTTCTGCTAAAGGTGTCGCCGACGAAGGGAGATTTTCGTTTCGGGAAGAAAGGGAAGTTGAGTCCGAGATTTATTGGACCCTTTGAGATCCTCGAGCGAGTCGGTGGGTTGGCATACCGTTTGGCGTTACCTCCGGCCTTGAGTCATGTTCATAGCATTTTTCATGTTTCCCAGCTGAGGAAATATGTCCCGGATCCTAGTCACGTCATCGATTATGGCGAGATTGATGTCGCTGAAGATATTACTTTTGAGGAGCGTCCTTTGAAGATTTTGGAGCATCGTGAGAAACGACTGAGGCATAAGACCATCCCTTTGGTCAAAGTGCAGTGGTCGAGACACGGTGTCGAGGAGGCAACTTGGAAAACCGAGGATAGCATGCGTGCTAGGTACCCTGAGTTGTTTGTTTCTTAAGTTTCGGGATGAAACTTATTTTTAGAGGGGTAGAATGTAATATCCGCATTTTTCTTTCCCTTTTATTTTCATTTCCGGTGTATTTTTCGATTGTAGTAACCCTCGTGTATCTTTCAGTGTATCTTTCCTATCATCTATTGATCTGATTCTCATTATTGTTGTGCGGAACCGCCGTTTCGGGGTTGCCGTGGATCCATTTCGTGTTATTGTTTCCCAAATATTGATTCCTATTGCTTTTATTCTCTTCCCGGATCATTTTTCATCATTTTAGGACCCAAAGGGGGTGTGGGCCGCGGCACAAGGAGTGTGCGCCGCGGCACACATTTTCCGATTTTGGCGAGCGGTGTCTTGTGTGCGCGGCACATGCAGCAGACGCGGCACACTGCTGCCAGTCGGCGCGGCACACCCGTCCGGGCCGCGGCACACTCGTGTGGCATTTTCGGCCAAAACCCGACTGTACCGGGTGCCGCGGCACACGCTGGCCGGGCCGCGGCACACTGCCGAACCCTGGGAGCAGTTTTTGGGCTTGTGCCGCGGCACACTTCGGCTGAGCCGCGGCACACGATGCGGTCAACTGTATAATTTCGTTTTTTTGGGCGAAATCACCCATTTTCTTCCTTTCCTTCACCTGCGCACGAGAGAGAGAGAGGGTTGAGGGGAGAACTTCTCATCATTCATCACTTGAGGGTCGATTTTCATCATTTTCATTCGATTGTGAAGCCCGGATAATCGATCTAACGCGTGTTCTACGGATCATAGTACTTGGATCTTCTAAGGTAATATCTCTTAGAACCCTACTTTTGGATAATTTGGGGTTTTGGGATTTTTTTTCCGATTCGTTCCGTTTTGTTGGTGGATTCATGATGAATACGATTAATATTGTTAGTAACTTTAGCTTTCCTACAGATTCATGGATATTTTGTGGGTTTTTACGGAATCGAGAGGGTTTGGTTGTGGTCCGCCCTCGTTGTTATTTTTGGTACGAATATACATGAATCGTAGGCGGGTTTTCGGGTGTATTCCATTTCCGTATTCATCTAGAGTTGGTTGTGATTATGTTATTCGAATCGTTAGGTTCATTTCCGCTGGTTCCTCGTGGTCGTGTTCAATTCTTCCTTTCCGTTCGTGTCACCGTCTATTAACCGAGGCAAGTACCCTTATGAACTTACATTCTTGACATAATAGTATTGTGTGAGAAATGGTGTGTGTGTGTGTATGCTCACTACGGGTTAGATCTGACGGGGTCTCGGTAGGGGTCCACAGAGATGTGGATCGACGAGCTTGCTTTTAACCACTACGGGTTAGATCCGACGGGGTCCCGGTAGGGGTCCATAGAGACGTGGATCGATGGTTAATTGTGGTGCATTTTACAAATGTGATTTGATTATGGAATTTCCGAAAATGAGTGTTTTGGAACTATGTTTTCTTGATTGCATGCATTTACTATATGTGTAAGATGTAAGTCGTTCATTTGGTTACTTGTACTAGCGTAATTGCTAACCCCTCTGGGGACCCGTTTTGGGGAAATTCGTTTTATGAATTTCAGTCGGAGTTCATCGAGGCAATGGTCTTTGGACCAGTATACGGATGATGGCCGTGCGTGATGATTGTGCACGAGTGGTGTCTTATTGCCTTCTATCTTTTTACCTTTTGTGGTCTTTAAACTAATAGAAGTACTCGAGTACTTAAGAATTTTTAGTCATCGGGATTGTATTGTTGTTTATTATGTTTGTGACGGGTTATGGTGTTGTGTTTGACTGGTTGAACCGGGTGGATTATTTTGTTGGGCGTCTTTATGACGAGGTATTTCTCTGTTGTTTCTGTGAGTCGATGAGTATGATGCTTGTTCAGCCTGGTGGGTCCCATATAGGGATTTACGGCGCTGTAATATACCTCGGATATCCTGGGGGTGTTACATGCATTCATTATTCTATTGAGTAGTTGAAGCGCAATTAACGCAATCACAGATTTGTTAAATATTTTTACCTTATTTTTCTTCTATAAATAAACATTGTGTTTGTTTCTTTTATTCATCCCTCAAACTTGTACTTTTCTCTTTTCCTCTCAAATAAGTTTCATTTCAAAAATGGAATCATCATCTTCCACAAAAAGATTTAACTCAGTCTGCATTTTTGGTGGAGCTAGTTATGGAACAGAGGCATGCTTTACTGAAGCAGCCCACAAATTGGGTCGTACCCTAGGGGGAAAATGCATTCATGTAGTTTACGGAGGAGGAAGTCTCGGATTAATGGGACGCGCTGCTGCTTCTGCCTATATGGAAGGAGTAAAAGTGTTGGGAATAATTCCAAAACCTCTGGATGAAAGTAAAATCACCGGGGCAACTATTGGAGATGAGTTTAGAGCTGTAAATATGCAAGATCGCATAACTCACATGATGAATAATTCTGACGCCTTTATCACCCTTCCCGGTGGTTTTGGTACTCTTGAGGAACTTTTTCATGTGGTTACTAGAGCCCAGCTAAATGTTCATATAAAACCAATAGGTCTGCTTAATGTCAATGGTTTCTTTGATGGTTTACTATCTTTCATCGATTACTCTGCTGAAAAAGGTTTTATTTCCGAGCATGCTAAACGAATCATAGTCGTTGCAACAACACCAGAGGAGCTAATCAAAAAACTCATTGAATTTGTTCCTCAACCAGATCCAGCTCTAGCTAATATTGTCTGGATGGAAGATCTCACCGTGAGAAAACGAAAAGTGGATTCATTCCTCTCCCTTTGATATCCCAAATCAGACCTCTTGTTATTTTTACTTTCTGTCGTGTGTAAAAATCGTGCTAAATGATGGCAGCTTAAGTAGTTTCCTTTTGATCTCTTGACGCGCATCTATTCGCGATTTATGTATTGTTATTTTTATTGCCGTAATTTTTTTTTGTTTTTAATAAAAGCATTGATGGCAGCGTAAGGCGACTCTTCGGACTTTCCTGAAGCGCATCTTAAAAATTGTGTTATACTTCTGGGTATATTTTTTTTTGTTGTTGTTTGCCTCGTATATTTTTTCATGCAGATCCAAAAAGGCATAGCTCAAGCATCAATTTTCATAACAGGGAGTATTTTTTTTCTCTTGCTTTTTATTATTATTTTTTTTAAAACCGAGGACAGTTTCTTTTTCAAGTTTGGGGGTGGTGTGTTTTGACTCTTTTGGTGTGTTTGGTATTTTGGTGTGTTTAGCTTTGATTATTGTGGTGTGATTTGATTATTTTTGTTATTTGGCTTTGATTTTTTTTAATGTATATTTATATATATATATATATATATATATATATATATATATTTATTTTGTTTATTTGTGAGATTTCTTGATCGGACCATAACACCAATAAGTTAGCTATATACAAGTTTCAAAATTCATTTTAACCGGTAAAAAAAATTGTATATTCCAGAATTTTTGAGCCTTAATCTATCTTTCCAAACCTTGTAATTATCATTTAAAATCGAGTCATTCGTTACCTTGAGAAAAGAACAATAAGTCGATTGATGAAAAATAGAACTGAAATTTACTTAATTTGAGGAGTTTTTGATTTTTCATGCTTATCTAATAAACGATTTTTCTGCAAAAATTCTATATCACCTAAAAAGGACTAAAAAAAAGATGGAAAATGTGTTGGTGAAAAGAGCTACATGTTAGCAAATAACGGTGTGAAAGCTATCACCTAAAAAAAAAGAGAGATGGAGAATGTGTTGGTGAAAAGAGCTACACGTTAGCAAATAACGGTGTGAAAGCTATCACCTAAAAGAAAAAGATGGAAAATGTGTTGGTGAAAAGAGCTACACGTTAGCAAATAACGGTGTGAAAGCTATCACCTACTAGTTAGAGTTATTAAGTCTATAAAAGGGATGTAGATTATGAGCAGATTTGACTTAATTAGTGGCTGATTTTCAATACACTCAATTTCGTGAACAATCACAATATTTGATGACGCCGATGAAATTCTTCTTCATATTGAGTCGAAAAATAAACGAGTGATCGAGAGAAAACTTTAAATGGACTCGTGTGTGTCATGAGTGGGAAAGAAATAATCAATCTTTTGAAGGGTAACCTTGCATTTTGGAATTACAAAAAATAAAACCGTGTTTTAATTTCAAAATTATTTGTAGATTTATTTTGGATCTTGATTCATTTTTATCTACTGTATAGAGATGGTTGTTATGTAGATGGCATTTTGATCTCTTTTTCTCTTTATATATATATATATATATATATATATATATATATATATATATATATATATAAAAAGAGAAAAAGAGATCAAAATGCCATCTACATAACAACCAGCTCTATACAGTAGATAAAAATGAATCAAGATCCAATCTATATATTATTTTAATTTATGTCCTATATTTTTCCCTTATTTTATTTTGAGTATGAATAATAAAGAGTCTTGCTCGGGACTAGCAAGAATTCAAGTGTGGGGTATTTGATTAGTGCATAATTGATCTAATATTCATATACAAAATATCACCTTTTTCTGGCATAATCATACTGATTTTGACAGAATTTAATTATTTTGAAGAAATATCAAAACATGAGCTAATAATGTTTATTTTGCAGGTTACTGGCATAAAATATCAAAAAGGTCGATAAACCAAACCGAAATCAAAATCAGAAATTTCCAAGAAAAAAAAACTGATACAAACACGGCAGAACACACGGCGCAAATAGGGCCGTTTCTCTCGACCGTTTACAACACGGCGCATATTTTCCGCCGGGTCCTTGCGCGTGTTCCAGACAAGACCGAGTCATCCTAATACGGCTATACAATACGGCGCAAAATGGGTTTCAGCACCGTTTTTACGCAGATGCCATGCAAAAATAGTCCACTTTTGACCATCTTGTGAACTCAACCACAAGATATTTTTTTGGTCAAAAATCTGAAAAATCAAAGACATAGGTGAAGTGTGAACAAAGAATTAATCAAGATACTACAATAGATATTTTGAATTAAATAATCAATTGTATTCTTGAAAATCACCTATAAAATGACGCCTTCACCCATGAAGAAATAATCTCCTCTTATATGTGTGAAACGGCCGTTTCACACATATATTGATTGTGGTCCAGGTGACCATGGTCCCTTATTGCCTTTGGCTTGTTCAGCGGTTCGCGCCCCTTGATGGCGTAGAAAATGTGGGTCGGAGTTCGGTTGAACTTGTGGAGAAAATGGGCTTCCACGTCCTCGAGGGCCCGGAGATCGCCTGATGGCTTGGCGACCACCTTCTTGCTTTTGGCGATCGCCGTCTTTCGGACTGGAGGTGGCGTTTTCTCGCCTAGGCGGAGGGTGAGTAGCCTATGCCTGGCCAAAAAGTCGGCACCTTTAGCGCGGAATATCGCGTAGGTTGGGGGGATGTCTTTTGTGAGATGTCTAAACATGGGTGAGTGACCGTAGAATCCCCCAGGACTGAATAGAGGGCGAGCTCGTCGCTGATGGGCTCGCCGGTGAGGACGATTTCATCTACTCGGTCGATATAATCTGCATCGGATTCGTCTTCCCCCTGCCTGATTTTCATCATGCGGTGGGGGCCTTCGGGTCTGTTGACCTTGGCGGCAAAGTATGACGTGAAGTCACTCGCCAGTTTCTCAAAGGAGAAGATCGATCGCGGTGGTAGTGAGACGTACCACCTATGGGCCAGCTCGCCCAATGTTAATGGGAAGATTCGGCATTTGGTCGCATCTGATGCCCCACACCCGGTCATGTAAATCCGGAACTTACTTAGGTGGGCTTCGGGGTCCGATCTCCCTTCGTACTGAGGCGTTTTGGGAGGAGTGATCCTTGGTTGCACGGGGGCAAGCTCGATGTGGACCGCGAGTGGCTCGGTCGGTCCGATGATCTTTCTACTGGTGCTTGCCCCAGAATCTAAGAGTGCATTCATCTCGTCAAGATGGCGTTGCAAAGCGGCCATCGCCGCGGCCTGGCTGCTCGCGGCTAGGCACTTGGAACGGGGGCCGAGGCGATCAAGTACTGACCCCCTGATGTCCGGAGTGGGAGCCAGGCGGCTGATCTGTATTCGGCTGGGAGTTGGGTAGGCCGAACTCCTGGTGACGGACTCGGATTCCGTCGTCTCGTGGTTGGGGACAGAATGCCCCGGTCGCCATGATGGATCGCTTCCCAAGCGATTGAATATGGAACCGTCCGACCTTGCGAGAGCCTTTCCTCGCGACTTGGGGCTTTCTGACGATCGTTCGCCCTGTAGCCCCTTGAACTTCCGTTTGCCCACGCGGCGGATGGTCGAGGGAGTTATTGTGGGCGCCTCACATGCTCTCCGTCGCTCCTTTAGGATGGCCATAGCCTCCTTGATCTGTTCCGCAGTTTGGAACTGGTCGAGTGAGAGGCTGGGGACATCCCTCATGTGCGGGATCGAGAGTCTCGCGTCGCCGCGACTTCCCTCTGCCGCCGGCTGGGGCTCGGATCGAGCCGGGATATGGTGTCCGGCGATTCGGAGAGCGGCTCTCTTCGATGTAGTGGTGGACTTCATGATTCTGAAGGCTTTCTTTGAAGCGCAGTTAGTGTCACTTCAAGTATATGCCCCGGGAACAGTGAGTGTTCTTCGGGACGGTAGGAATAAAAATGAAGGTTTAGAATCCCCTTCCTCTAGCGCCAATTGTTGCTACCCAAAATATTATCCGGAGATAGATATTGCTGGAATGTATGGATAGCAAACAAAGTGCGAGAACACTTCCGTAGAGAAAGTAAATAACACAAGATTTGCCGGGGTTGTTAGTCCCGGGCTTGAATGCTCTCGCGAGATGTTATTAATACGAATATTCCGGGATACAAGTATTAATGTTAGAATACTATTACAATGAGTGTAAAGATTCTAGTTATCTTAGCTAGCGAGCTTGTAGATTGCCGGAAGAACCAGATATGATGCTCTGAGAGTTCTTGTAACAACGTTGATGAGCTGTGACGGTCGTGAGAAATCGACAGTCTCTCATGGCGTGTAGTAGCTGTATGTTTGAGTTCCTAGGCTTGTGAGTCTCGTTGAATCTATACTGCAGGGAGTTCTTGCCTCTGACGATCGTCTACTCGATGAGAGATGCTGAGAGAGAAATCTGAGGTAGATCCGAGAGAGGAAAACCCAGAGCCTGAAGGAATGTATGCGTTTGTATGTTTTCTCTGAACTGAGAGGAGAACCCTTTTTCCAGTTGCTGGATGTTCTTTATTTATAGGACTGGGAGAAGCTGGGCGATCGCCTCTGCAGTATTATAATAAGCGGGCGATCGTCTTTTAGCACATGGGTTGTTCCCCTTAAAGTCTGCAGGAGTTGCTGGCAGCCAGCTGTGCGGTCCAATGAGAAGTCTGCACGCGTCTGAGTCGCTGTCACGGGCGATCCCACCTTGTACCTTTCGTAGGGTTTTTCGGTAGGTGAGTAGGTGGTGACAGGCTTTGGTCAACGATCCATGTTATGCGGAGCCTTTCGCGGATCTGCACATGGGCGCTGCTTTGAGATCCAGTCTTCATAGACTTTGACGGACGAAGGTCTTGTTCGTGGCATAGGACGGTCGTCCTTACTCGGGCACCAGAGTCGATTGCTAGGTGCCAAAGGCGATCGTCTTGAAAGTCGATCGCTAGATACTCGAAGGTGGACTGTTATCTCTGCTTAGGCGAGTTCGCCGTAACTTGATTGGTGGTGGACTCGGTCGCTCGGCACTTTACTATGATCGCCGCTGAGGCGTACGAATCGCCGCACAACAATGTCTTACAAGGTATTCTATCAATAAAAGATCTTGAATGTTCTGTAAAAAATTTGTACATCATCATGTTTAAGTCATCTTCTTCTTCATCAGAGCTGGAGCTACTTGATGAATTTGACAGGATATCCATATTGAATATAACCACTGCACAACATTATATATCATAAGACAAGATTTGTTAAATAATGATTTCCTACTAAACATAAATAAATCCAAACAAATAAATTTTTTAAATTCAAGCGTATTAAAAAAAATTATTTGCCATAAATAAAACTAAAAGCATAAGTACTTAAAGCAACATTTGCCAAATTAATAGAACCAGTTTTCTACCAAACAAATATAAGTTTCATAAAAAACATCCTAAATGAATTTATTTATTTCAAATCCTGAAGCCAGTCTACCTTCCTTTCCTCGGTCATGCGCATAAAAAATTTTCCTCCAATCAAGAGTGACAAAGTATTGGAGAGCTTTGTTATAAGATGCAGAGATAACTCCGGGCAGTGCGTTAAGTACATCCATGCATTCTTCAATAGAATATTTTTCACTAACTGAATTTGAAGCTTCTTGAGAGTGTGACTTGTATCTTTCTGCTTTTGCTAAATCCTTTTCCTTCATAGCAGCCAATGATTGTGACCATGCTTCCATTAGACCATCATACTTATCACTTGTAGAAATTTTCTTTTTCAACCTCCTATTACCAGGTATACTGTCCACCTCCACATTTAAACTACGCTTTCCCTTCTGACCTCTGCTACTACTCTCACCTCCTATACCCTCACCTCCAGCACCTTCAGCTTCACCTAGATATTCTTGCTCAATTATCTGCTCCTCTTCAGAAGTTTGAGGTGCTGAGTTGGAAGCATTGCGGAAAACACCGGAAGCTATGAAACTACTAAAGACAAGATTCAACAGTGAATAATTCTTGCAACCTTTCTTCTTAAAAGTTTTAAAAAATATTGTCTTTCTGCAAAATAAACATACCACCATGTTAATTTATATCAAGCTTTGATATAAACGTGTATATTAAAAAAAAAAACTTAAAGAAAGCATCCCACAGACCTTCATCAGCGGACACCAAACCAGTAGTTGAGTTCCATATAACACTAGTATTAATAAGTTCATTAAACTTTGTATGTGTAGAACGCATACGATGATATTTTCCTTTCAACTTGTCGGGACCATATCTAAATCCAAATTTTAAAAAAATAACTTAATCCATTTCAATCCAGTCAGTTCCTTTAAATATTGGAGCACCATTGGGATCGCTCTTAACTCTACCCGCAAGAATCTCTAAAAAAATACCTTTCACCTTCTTCGGACCATTCTATAGGATCCCCATAAGCCTGGTGACCAACCATCTAAAATAGTTGAATTATATGTTGATTAAAAGTTATATAATTCTCCTTTTAAATTAATAGTTTTTTATCAATATTAAATATAAGTTCCAAGTACTGTCAGGTATAGTGCAACAATCTAAACATATTATTTTTGCTATTCTAACCTGAAGCAACATAGGACCCAATCTCTTTAATGTTACATATATATGACATAATATCATAGTTTCTTGGCAGTGGTGTAATACTTGAACAAAAGTATAGACTAAAGGCTTAAAATAGATCTACGGTCAATCACCAAAATAACATATATGTATGAACAATCAGTTTAATCTACAATCAAACATAAAAAAATTATATATATATATATATATATATGAACAATAGTATATATATATATAGGTTTGCTGGAAATGGCTTCGGGTGAGTAACAAACAAAATACGAGAGCACGTACGAAAGAATGTAAATAACACAAGATTTACCGGGGTTGTTAGTCCCGGGTTTGAATGCTCTCGCGAGATATTATTAATAAGAATACTGCTTTGGAGTACAAATATTAATGTTAGAGTGCGATTACAATGAGTGTAATGACCCTAACTAGGCTCTGTTCTTTTGGGTGAATGAATCAATCGAATCGAATCAATCGAATCAATGGACTCAATCGAATCAATCGAATCGAATCGAATGGACTCGACTAATCGAACTATATATATATATATATATATATATATATAAAGGGTAAATAATAATAATATAATAACAATAAAATAAAAATAATAAAAATAATAAAATAATAATAAAAATAATAATATAATAAAATATAAATGATCAATTAAGATCTATTTGATAAGAGTAAATTAGAAAAAAATATAAATTATAGCTAAAATATCAAAAATAATAATAATATAATAACTATAATAATAATGATATAACAATGATAAATAATAATAGTAATCAACAACAACAACAATGATAATAATAAATATTATTATTAATAATAGTAAATATTATTTAGTAATAATAACAATAATAATAACCAAGATTATTATTAATAATAATAATTAAAAATAATAATAATAATAATAATCGAATCGAATCGAATCAACTATATAGACTGAATCGAATCAATCGAATCGAATGGACTGAATCGAATCGAATCGAATGGACTCGAATCGAATCAGGCCCAATCGAATCAAAACTGAAAAATAAGTCCAAAAGAACAGGGCCCTATCTAGCTCTTGAGTGCTGGTGATTGCCGGAAGAACCAGAGTTAATGCTCTGTGAGTTCTTGTAACAAAGATGAAATGATGTGTAGAATTCTGTGTAGACACCTGTACGCGTACCACTGTTAGATCTAACTCTTGGTCCCTTTTTTCCAATCGCTGGGAGTCTCCTATTTATAGGAGAGGAGGTAGTTGGGATGTCTTAATCCCAAACGGGCGATCGCCTTTTCCGTATTAAATTAAACGGGCGATCGTCTCAGCACGTGGGTCGATTTCCTTAAAGTCCGCAGTTACTGCTGGCAGCCATGCACGAACCAATGAGAGGACAACATGCGCCTCTTGTCGCGGTCTTGGGGGTCCCACCTAGGACCTTTCAGCGGGTCTGTCGATAGGTGAGATGCTGTCCTTGTCGCCAACAGCTAGTGATGGGATGGAGTAAAAAAACATTATCTTGCGGTGCCGTTTGCGGATCTGCACGTGGGTATTTATCCCGAGATTCGGTCTTTCTAGATTTGACGGATGTTGGCTTCACACGTGGCCTAAGACGGTCGTCTTGGTCGGACACTAGAGACGGTCGCGTGGTGCTAAGAGGTGATCGCCCTGGATGCCGATTGCTCGGTACTTGTTCTTGATCTGTCATCTTCGTTTGGAAAGTTGCCTTGGTTCTTCTCACAATAGCTTTGGTCACTCGGCCCTTGTGCCGATAGCCGTTGAGGCGTGTTAATCGCTGCACAACAATTGCCCCCCAGCTCGCTCCGATATTGAAGGCATGAGGTGAGGTGGTCTTTCTGGCGATTGTTTGAATTAAAGATGAGCGACTCAACTCTTTTATGGAACAGACGATCGTCGAGCGGGTCGATTTTGAATTTGGACGACCTACTCTGTAACACCCCATAACGTACGTTATGGGCATCAGGTAGCGTACGTAAATTATATTGGTTACGTACGTAACACGATTAATGTAGCGTACGTAATGAAGTCCAGAAACAAGACAGTGAACTATTTTGAACGATAACGTACGTTATGAAGAAGTCCTAGCGTACGTAACACTCAGAAAATTATAAAAGGAGCAGCACCCCATTTCATTTCAGCTCGTCCTTTTGCCCCTAAACTTCACCATATTCGTCCCCAGAAGAATTCCAGCCCCTTTTAACACCTTTAGATCAATTGTCACTGAATCATTGAGATCTTATGACACTACTTGATCATTGAAGACAACTTATATTGTATTTTGGAGTAGAAACCATCACAAGTCGGCGTTGAAGCAACCGGAGTTGGATTTTACTTATAGTCTCAGTATTTTCTTCCTCTTAAGGTATGTTATACTACTTCCAACTTTGACATTATGTTGTTAAAGACGATATGATCACACTACCAAGAATAGTAGATCACTTTGACGATATATGCGACCTAGTATCATATTTAAACTATGATGATCGAATTATTATGGTTTAGAACACCGAAGTTGAACCTTGTTGTGACAAAGATAAGAATAGTGGATTGTAAACCGTATCAAATATTATCGTCATTTTGATCGTAGACTTAGTGCCGATTTCCATCTTTACTATATGGATTTTGGAAAGAATCATCATAGTTGTAATCTTACTTGCATAGATGGAATAAGTAGTTCACTTTCAATATAAGCCTGGATTTAATGACGATATTAGACCTGTTATATCAACCTTAGACCAACCGAATCTTGCATGGATATTACAATCAAGACTGAGAATAGTATTACGATGATATTCGTATCCTCGGAATTGAAGATATTAATCCGTTCTTATTTACGTACGTAAGCTTCATCACTTAACGTACATAATGGCTTTCATACTTAGCCATTTTGCTCCTGTCTGTCGTCTCAATATACTGACTACGTACACGCGACATACTAAATACATATGCTCCTCCTGATAACATTCTCGTACAATACATCTGATGCACGATATCCTTAAACACAACTATCGACCAAGTACGAAAATTGTACAAATACTCATACAGTATATCCGACATCGAAAAACACATCAATCATGTAATATCCTAGAATTAAAATAACCTCGATAGACATACTGGCACGATTGTCACGGTTCCCAAAATTTTTTATCCATACTGTATCGGTCCCACTCTGTACAATACGACTCAAATAAAATAATGCGAAAAAACGTAGCGAAATTCTAGGATATTACAGCCGCGGATATGGACGTGGATGTGGCACAACACATAGAGAACTATCCAACAACAAAAGGCACAAAGCATCCAATGATAGCAACCCATCCAAAAGGGAAGAAAAATGCCATAGATGTGGCATGACTGGGCAGTGGTCACATACCTGTCGTACGGCAAAACACCTCGTGGGCCTTTATCAGAAATCAATCAAGGGAAAAGAAGGCAAATAAGCATATCATCACCTAAATTCTTAATAAATAGGGTATTATCAACATTACCTCTTTTATACCCATTTGAAACAAGAAAAGTGCTTAAACGGTCATACCATGCTCTCGGAACTTGTTTTAATCCATAGAGAGCTTTATGGAGCTTGTACACATGATCTGGATGATCATAGTCTTCAAAACCCGGTGGTTGCTTGACATACACCTCCTCCTGGATGATTCCATTTAGGAACGCACTCTTTACATCCATTTGATGGAGTTTGATTTTCTTGTACGCGGCAAAGGCACAGAGAAGACGAATTGCCTCAAGACGAGCAACAGGAGCAAATGTTTCCTCATAATCCAAGCCTTCTTCTTGATTATAACCTTGGGCGACCAATCTCGATTTATTCTTAATTGGGAGACCATCATCATCGGTTTTTATTTTATGAACCCATTTAGTACTAATGATTGATTTGTCTACCGGTGCCGGAACCAATTCCCAAACATTATTTCTTTCAAATTGATTTAGCTCTTCTTGCATAGCAATAGCCCAATTCTCGTCATTGATGGCTTCATCGATATTCTTTGGTTCTGTAAGAGAAATAAATACAATATTGTTAATACAATCTCTTATATTTCTCCTAGTTCGTACACCTTCATCGATTTTTCCGAGAATTTGTTCCATCGGATGGTGTTTCACATTTGCCTAATCTTTAGGAAGGTTGTAAGAATTCTCCTCCTATTTGTCCGAGCTTAAGTCGAGCTTCTCCAATTCCTTTGACGCTTCTGACATTTCTTTAGCCGGAACCATACATGCATCATCATCGAAAACAACCTTTCTCGGGGGTAAAACTGTATCATCGAATTTTAGATGAATTGACTCTTCTACCGAGCCTCTTCTATAATTAAATACACGATAAGCTTTACTATTAGTCGAATAACTAAGAAATATTCCAATATCCGATTTAGAGTCAAATTTTTCCAAATTATCCTTACCATTAATATGAATAAATACCTTACAACCAAAAGGATGAAAATAAGATAAATTGGGCTTTTTACCTTTAAATATCTCATATAGAGTCATCATTTTGTTCCTCCGGAGATGGACTCAATTAATAACATAGCAAGCGGTGTTAACGGCTTCGTCCCAGAAATATTTAGGAAGCCCATATTCATTGAGCATTTTTCGGCTCATTTCTTCTAGAGAGCGATTCTTCCTCTCGACAACTCCATTTTGTTGAGGTGTCCGAGGTGCCAAAAAATTGTGCCCAATACCATAATTATCGCACCAATCTTCAAAAATATTTGAATCAAATTCTCCACCATGATCGGTTCAGATGGCGATAATTGGTAACTCTTTTTTCTTCTGGATAGCCTTACACCACTTAACAAACTCGTTAAATGCATCATTTTTATATGTTAAGAATTTTACCCAAGTAAATCTCGAAAAATCATCAACAAGAACTAAAGTATATAGTTTACCAGTTAAGCTAGCATGCCGAGATGGACCAATCAAATCCATATGAATTAATTCAAGAATACGACTAGTGGAAATTTTCATTTTTGGTTTAAACGAGCCTCTAGCATGTTTACCTTTAATACAGGCCTCACAAATGTGGTCTTTTCTGAAATTTAATTTTGGTAGACCACGGACAATATCGTTTTTGGCCAATTTTGAAAGAAGTGGTAAAGAGGCATGACCCAATTTTCGGTGCCAGATAACGGCATTTTCATCGTATGAAAGTAAACATTTTTCATTGAAAGAAGATTCATCTTGAAGATCAACAATATAAATATTTCTATATCGCAATCCAGTAAAAACAACTTGGTCTTTTCTCATTGCAGTGCAATGCGTACTTTCAAAAATTAATTTAAGACCAGTGTCACAAAGTTGGGAAACACTTAGAAGATTATGGCAAAGACCATCAACAAATAGAATATTTTCAATAGTAGGTAAAGGTTTCTTACCTATCTTACCTGTCTCTCTTATTTGGCCCTTTTTATTATCGCCAAATGTTACACAACCACGATCTTTTTTTTTCAGCTCCGTGAAGAGATGTTCATTCCGACTCATGTGATTTGAACATCCACTATCAACATACCATTTATTTGATACTATTGTCTTCCTTGCTTGTACCTACAAAAATAATTTTCTTTCGTTTTATAGGTACCCAGGCTAATTTGGGTCCTGTGGAGTTAGATATAAAAACTTGGTTTTGAACAATGGTCCCTTTAGGTACCCAAATTTGTTTGACTTTTATAGTTCGTCTAGAACTTCTACAGTAAGTTTCGGTAAGTCCTGGTTTTAAACATTTTGGACATGATGGAATTCCCGTTTTTAAAGTGTCCGAATCATTCATGGTAATTTCTAAGGACTTTTTCATTGGACCCGAGTCCTTGTTTTGAAAGAGAAAATTTTTGACCAAATAAGAGTTGCTCAAATTTATCATTACCACACGAGAATTTTCTAATGTAAAGTTTCAATTCTTTCTGAGTTTTGTGTAAATCATCTCTCAGAATTTTCTCGGTTTCCAGACAATTTGTATGATCAATCGATACATCCTTGTTTTTCAATAATTTTGAATTTTCACTTTCAAGAGACTTTATTTTCTTTTTCAAATCTTTATTAATATTACAAACTTTTTCGTATTCATTATTTAAAGATTCGAAAGCATCAAGAAGTTCTTCATGAGAAGAATCACTAACCTCGACTTCTTCATCGCTATCTTCGGATGCGCGGGCCATTACAGAAAGATTGGTTTGAACTTGAGGTTCATCATCCTCATCATCATCGCTCCATGTAGCGACATAGACTTCCTTATTTTTGAACTTTTCGTGAGGTGGTTTTGATGAACTCATTGGCGCAGCAATCTTTAGCAAAATGGCCTGGAACGCCGCACCTTCGACAAGTATTGTTGAACCTTTTATTTTATGGGAAGTGAGTCTTTTTGGATTCATCTCTCGGTTCTTGTTTGATGTCTCTCCGGCGCCTTTGTAAAAGATTTTTGAATTTCTTTACGTTTTTGGCATAAAAGGCAGTTTATTCATCCTCTTCTTCGATAGGCTCATCTTTTAGATCGCTATCTTCTTAGCTTTGAAGGCGATCGTCCTTTCTCTCTCTTTTGGCTTCGGTTTCGAACCTCGAGATTTAATGACAATCTCGTAATTGATGAGAGACCCAATGAGAGCACTGAATTCTATGGTGTTGAGATCTTTCGACTCCATGATAGCCGTAACAGTAGCGTCCCATTCTATTGGTAGAGATCGAAGGATTTTCTTGGCCTTATCACTACTTGATATCGGTTTACCGAAGGAGGCTAGCCCATTTGTGACAGCCGAGAAATGGTCAAGCATAGTAGTAATGCTTTCTTCTTCTTTCATAGTGAAGAGTTCATAATCGTGAAGAAGCATATTGATTTTTGTTTCTTTCACTTGACTCGTACCTTCGTGTTGGGAAAACAAGAACCCTGTATCGAAACAGCCGGGATATTCAATCCCTGTATCGAATAGTATTTGATAAGAGGTTTTGACATATGTGCCAATCCGCATACAGTAAAGGAAACTGTATCGAAGTGTTGTGGCATCATCCTGTATCGAAGACCTATCTCGAATCCAGCATATAGTGAAGCCCCTCAGTACAGCAAGAAGTCTTATAAAGACCAAGTATGGAAACTGTCTCGAATCACCAATACAGTTATCTTCCATACAGCTCTCAACAGGACAAGAAGGAATCTTCAGAAGTCAAGTCCCGTTGAATAAAGAAGTATTTAAATACTCAAGGATAAAGTATTTAAATACTGTCAGTCAACAGATCTTCAAATCCCGCTAAATCCGGATCGTGTTTTTAATCCCGTTGGAACGGAATCTTGCTCAACGGATACATCTCAATGGATATATACCTCAGAGACTATATATATCACATCAAGATGCTGAAGATCAGTTACCCAAGCTATCGAAATTATCAAGCTATCAAAGTTATAATCAGAGCAAAACATATCTCTAAAGCTTACTGCAACTCAGATCTAAAGAGATATACAGTGCTCATCATCTTGAACAACACTTCATCAGCTGAGAGCTCTTAAAGTCAAAGTTGTTGTTCATCCTCTGTTCTATACTTTGAACAAACCCAGATCAGCCCTGTGTGGACTGAGTAATCTGTGCTTCTCCGGAACTGTGTGTGAAGGAATTGCATTGAAGAAGACGAAGCTTCAGAACTGTGTGTGAAGAAGCAAGTCAAAGCATTAGCTCAAAACCAATCTATGTGAACAGTTGAAGCTAAGATCTTTATATCAATCTATGTGAACGATATATTGATTGTGTGTTGTTATAATTACATAGTTGTGTATGTAGTAATTATAATAAACTTTTTACTCCTGTGTGGAGGACCAATGGACGTAGAGGGATTTACCTCGAACCACTTTAATTACTGTGTTATTTACCTTCAGTTTTTACTGTTTTAATTACTGTGATTAATTAAGTATACACTATACATTTAGTTGTTGTTTCCACAGCGACCTACTGTATCTAAGACTTCCGCTACGCACTCAGATTTAAAATCAGTACAGTTTGTTGTTTAAACTACTTCCCAAACTGTATCCAGTATACTTAGTGGCCAACAAGTGGTATCGGAGAGGTTGATTCTAAAAAGAATCAGTCGTATTTTTAACCGAATCAGATCCAAACTCACTTACTCTTTAAAACAGTCTCTTTCATTTCTGTATTATCACATGGATACTTCTATGATCAACAAAGTGCCTATGTTCTCTATTAACGAATTTGATGATTGGAGAATTAGGATGGAGGCTCATCTTGCAGCAATGCACGAAGAGATGATTTTTGTGATACAGGATGGTCCTATCAAGATCATGAAGGTAAACACGGACGCAAGGATTGAAGGCCAAGCCCATGCTGAGATGCTCGAGAAGGATCGCGAGCAATGGACCACAGATGAAAGAAAGCGAGCCAACCTTGACAATGTGGCTAAGAACGCATTATTTGTCACCCTTGACAAAGGCACATTCTCGAAGGTAAAGAGCTGTAAATCAGCCAAGGAAATCTGGGATAAACTCAAGTTGAGTTGTGAGGGAACTGTGCTCTCAAAAGAAAACAAGATTTCAAGAATGACTCAGCAATTTGAATCTTTCGAAATGAAACCAACTGAGACACTTGAGGAACTTGACCTCAGATTCACTGGTATTGTTGGTGAACTTGAAGCGTTGGGCAAAATTTATACCCAAAAGGAGAAGAATTTAAAAATTTTCAGATCTCTCCTAGCCCGATGGGACATTAAGACCACAGCTATGCGTGTATCTTGCAATCTTAATGAAATATCTACTTTTGATCTCTTCTCTGACCTCAAAGCTTTTGAGTATGATATTGACAGAAGAGAGGAAGCTGAAGAATCTCCTTCAAAGGTCACAACACTAGCCGCTGTATCGAATCGTCGACACAGCATGCCCAGCTCGTCGAAGCCTAGTCACAAGAATGCTGACAGTGACGACGACATCCTGTCTCAAGATGAAATGGCGCTTCTCATGCACAAATTCAAAAAGTTCATCAAAGCGATCTGGAAAGACTCCTACAGCCCAAACTGTCCACAAGGTAAGTACCGAAACATCATCTCGTGACGCTAACTTTGTGCTATAATTGCGGAAAGCTGGGGCATTATGCAAATAAATGTCCTCATCCCAAAGTCCAAAGGTTGCCGAGGCCGAGCAACAAGAGAGAGATGAAAGAAGACGTGCTTGGAAAAACAAGCTCAAGGCCACGATTGGAGAATCGAAGCTTCCCCACACCATCCAAATCGGAAGAATGTCTTCAGGTGGTCACTGAAAGTGATTCATCTGATGATGAGTTCGATGATAAAGCATATATGTGCTTTATGGCCAAAGACATTCCTGAAGGTGAAGATAGCGATGATGAGGTAAGTTCAACCTCAGCTATTCCATCAAATGCATCTCATACTTTTGAAAACATGATGAATGAATTTAAAAACATTCAAAAGGCCCATGAGACATTGAAAAACGAGAATATACAGCTCCAACTATCTAACCTAGAGCTGAAAGATGAAAACGATTTGCTGAAGATAAATTATGAGAATATGTCTCTTGACTGTGAAACCAGCAAAGTCGACTTTGAAAAACTCATGGAGAGCAATCATCAACTTGCTTATGAACTAAGTGAGGTTAAAACTCACAACGAGAGCAAGACAAATGATTTGGTTCTACTTCAAGCCAAAGTCACAACTCTCGAAAAATGAGAAATTGAACTTGAGACCACTCTGAAATTGTTCGAGAAATCGTCCAAAAGAATGGAAGAAATTCTGAGCACTGGGCAACATGCTCATGATAAAAGTGGCTTAGGATATAACTCATGTTCAAACAAAGGGGAAACTAGTACAGTGTTTGTCAAGAGTGTGGAACACATTCCAGAATCGAAAGATACCCCTAGTCCCATGAAGGAACCTGCTGAACCGAGAAAACCAAAGGCTGCCATTCCGTCCCCGCAATCCTATTCCAGACAGCGGAATCATAAGCAGTTCCAACCTGTGAGGTGCACTCAACAGCATGCTCCCAGAGCATATCAACAGCGCCAACAGTCGTTCAGAAGGAAGGCTGTATCCAACCACCAAAGGCCCTTGCAGCGATTTATCGATGCTGACGTCGAGGTATTGATACAGAGCCCGTTATCCTCGAGACAATGAATGCCGGTTCAGTATCAACAACAACATTGGGAATCCAACTGGAGACCCAGAAGGCAAGCTGTTAGGCCTAAGAAAATGGGACCACCTCCAAGACGGCACTCGTACTGGATTAATAATAATAACCCTGAATTTTTCATGCATAATAATTATCATGGTTATAACAACTACGGATATGCCCCCCGTAGATATCGCAACACTGTACCGAGTAGGTCCTACAGTAAACCAATTGCTGTCAGGAAAACTTGGGTACCAAGAGGAACTAACAATCATGGACCCAAAAATCAAAGGGGACCTAAATCTACTTAATCTCTTTGTTACAGGACATTCTAGAGGAGGATACCTGGTACTTTGATAGTGGATGCTCTCGACACATGACCGGCGATAGGAGCAAGCTATCAGATTTTGTAGAAGGTCGCGGTCCAAAAGTTCATTTCGGTGATAAATCTAAAGGAAGAACAAGAGGGAAAGGAAACCTACTTGTCGGGAAATTCAAAGTCACCGATGTTGCATATGTTGAAGGCTTACAGTATAATCTACTTAGTATTAGCCAGTTCTGTGATAAAGCTTCTCGGTGAAGTTCTATATAGATCGTTGTAGAGTCAAAAACATCCAAACCAAGGAAGTTGTGCTTACGAGACGGATCAGGTAATATGTATATTGCTGACTGGAAGCCTATGAGCTCCTCAATTCCATGCTTTGTTGCCAAAGGCACTGCAGATCTTAGCTGGTTATGGCACAAGAGGATGTCTCACATCAACTTCAAGACAATCAACAAGCTCTCAAGACAGGGAATGGTTAGAGGTTTTCCAAATGTGTCATTCAAGAAGGACAGCGTCTGCGGACCATGTCAGAAAGGCAAGCAAATCAAGTCAACCCTGAAGAGCAAATCCTACCTTTCAACTCAAAGAGTGTTGGAAATGCTACACATGGATCTCTACGGTCCTGTAGACCCAGTAAGTTTGGGAGGTAAGAAATACTGCATGATTGTTGTTGATGATTATTCCAGGTATGCTTGGACGATCTTTCTTAGCAAGAAGAAGGAAACAACATCAAAGCTGCCCGAGCTACTGAGAAAGTTGCAAAATGAAAAGGCATCGAGTATCGTGTGCATTCATTCCGACAGAGGTACAGAATTTACTAACCGCTTTATAGAGCAATACTGTTCGGAGAATGGAATACAGCACGAATACTCAGCTGCCCGTACACCTCAACAAAATGGTGTTGCTGAGCGAAAGAATAGGACGTTGAAAGAAGCAACAAGGACAATGATTGTCGCAAGCAAATTGCCACAGCGTTACTGGGGTGAAGCAACCAATACAGCATGCTACACTCAAAACCGTTGTATCGTCAACAAGCACCACAACAAAATAGCATATGAGGTATGGAACAACAAAACTCCGTTAGTTTCATATTTTCACATTTTTGGATGCAGGTGTTATGTGTTGAATAATGGGAAGGACCAACTTAGAACCTTTGATGAAAAATCAGATGAAGGAATATTTGTAGGATACTCCTCCGTCAGCAAAGCTTTCAGAATCTTTAACAAAAGGAAGCTGACGATCGAGGAATCAGTTCATGTAGTGTTCGACGAACCTCATCATGACCCTACAGGAGTGGAAGATGTTACCCAAAACATCCAACATCTATCTATCTTGGATCCTCCAACTCTCATAGAACCTGTAGTTGATTTAGAAATCAACCCCGCAGCTGTAAGAATCCACTTGGATAAAGCCGACGCTGTACAAGCTGAAGCTGTATCCACAGAATCTCTCGATATAGTACGGGATCCTAAATTAGAACCCGACCGAAGATGGTTGAGAGATCACCCGCAAGAGCTGATCATTGGAAACATAAATGCTAGTGTTTCTACTCGTAGGAGAATACAGAGTACACAAGAAAATGTACTTTGTGCACAAGAAGAATCTGATACTGAGATATCACAGTTTCCTAAATGGAAATCTCAATCCGAGCTTAGAAGACTCAATATGTGCACTATTGTTGTATTCTTAGCCCAGTCCGAACCTGTTTCAACCATAGACGCTCTTAATAATTCTCATTGGATAACATCTATGGAAGAAGAGCTTAACGGTTTCGAAAGAAACAATGTATGGTATCTTGTACCCAGACCTACACATCAATCGGTTATAGGAACCAAATGGGTATTTCGAAACAAAAAGGATCGAAATGGACTTATTATAAGGAATAAATCCAGACTAGTCGCACAAGGCTATAGTCAGGAAGAAGGCATAGACTATGATGAAACCTTCGCCCCTGTAGCGAGACTAGAAGATATTAGGATATTTTTAGCCTTTGCCGCCCTTAAAAGCTTTATTATATACCAAATGGACGTCAAGAGTGCATTCCTGAATGGAGACCTTGCCGAAGAAGTTTATGTTGAACAACCACCAGGGTTTGCCAACACAGACGGTGTCAACTTAGTATACAGGCTAAGAAAAGCGCTGTATGGACTTAAACAAGCCCCTGGATCCTGGTACGAAACCTTGTCCCAATATCTAACCATCAACGGATTTGAGAAAGGTGCTGTGGACAAGACCTTGTTCAAAATACAGGAAGGTGATGACCTTCTTATGGTGCAAATCTATGTAGATGATATAATTTTTGGTTCAACTAACCTTGTTTTGTGTCAAAGGTTCTCTCATCTCATGCAAAGTAAATTTGAAATGAGTATGATGGGGGAACTTAGTTATTTCCTAGGTTTGCAGGTAAAGCAGTTGCCTACAGGTATTTTCATCAACCAGGAAAAATACAGCAAGGAGCTTCTCAACAAATTTGGAATGAACAATTCCAAATCATCGTCAACCCCCATGAGCACTTCCGTGCAAATTAGTGCAGATGAAGCCGGAAAGCCGTTTGACCAATCACTCTACAGGAAGCTCATTGGTTCGCTCCTGTACCTAACGGCTAACAGGCTCGATATCCAGTTTGCTATTGGAGTGTGTGCGAGGTACCAAGTAGCACCTAAAGAATCACACTTCAATACAGCTAAACGAATCCTGAAGTACATTAAAGGAACAGTCGATGTAGGACTATGGTATCCTAAGAAAGGTGGATTCGATTTAGTTGGATACAGCGAATCGGATCTCGGAGGCTGCAAGCTAGATAGGAAGAGTACAAGTGGAACTTGTCACTTTCTTGGACCTAGACTCGTTTCTTGGTTCAGTAAGAAGCAATTGGCTAATTCTCTTTCCACCTTGAATCAGTACTATCTTCTTTGGTAGTTCTTTGTATGCAGATCCTTTGGATGCAGCAACAGTTGTCAGACTATGGAATCGATGCCAGAGAGACTCCAATCATGTGTGATAGCACGAGTGCAATTGCAATCACGCACAATCCTGTCCTGCACTCGCGCACTAAGCATATCAACATGAAGCATCATTTTATAAGGAATCACGTCGAGAACAAGGATGTTCGCCTTGATAAAGTTCATACAGAAATTCAGTTGGCCGACATCTTCACCAAGCCGCTCGACACAGCCAGATTCAACATGCTTAGACAAGAATTGGGAATACTACAGCCCGACTCCCTGTAAGTAATTTATTGTTTTTACTCAACAAATTGAGGGGGAATGCTGTAAGACCCAAGAATACAGTATCCAAAGTTAATTATCTGTACACTCGGAGCAATACAAAGACCTTTGTAGTGAGCAAAGACATATGAATCCTACAGCTGACGTGTGCAATAATTAAGGGGGAATACTGTAAGACCCATGAATACAGCATTAATCCACAAGTTGCTGTATGGAATTTAAAACCTATATGTACCTTTTTAAGGGGGAACGTTGTATCGACGCGGATACAGCACATACTATAGGATTTCGATTCAGTATATATATATTATATTATATTGTTTCATTTTAAAATGATTTTTGTCCACGTGCCCTGTTTTTATGTCAAACGTCAAGTACATTAAATGCCTTACACGACATCTGGACAACTGAATCTCAAAAGCCGCGATGTTTTAAATTGTTTATTGTTTTAAAACTGCCGTTTCAGGCATTTAGGGTGACACAAATATCAGAAGTGGGACCCGCTTATATGTTAAACATTTTAATGGATTAGCGTACCAGTTACACTCAGTCCATCTTAATCGTTAATTTAAAAAATCGGTTCTCATCCCTTAAAATCTGACCATTCGTACTCTGCAAAACCCTATTTCGCCGCCCAACTATAAGAGGACTGAATATGCCATTAGAGACTCTTTACGCTTTCTGCAAATTCAAGAGTTCTCAAGCAAAAACAGCATACATACTTTTCTACATTTTACTGCATATTTCGGTTATTCTCTTTCACTTCTTCTCGAAAAATCATCAAATGGCTGGACAAACTTCTTCTCCCGCTCTCAAGAAAACCGCTAACATCATCGATGGACGGATCTTCTCAAGATCTGTTGTCATTGAACGTCTTCTCGCTGAAACCAATGATGTCGAACCCATGGAGTACATCATCACTCGTCTTCGTCAACAAGGCCTCTATCGCCTTGGAAGTCAAACCGCTGAGAAGTACGATGCTCATCTGGTTGAGGAATTCTACCTCAACGCCGCCGTACGCTTTTTGTCGCTGGCCCAAGGAGGTCACGTTGCTGACATAACCGCTACTATTCAAGGAGTTGAGATCTGTGTTGATAGCGATCTGCTCCAGAATATCTATAGGCTACCCGCTGATGGCCTGACAATGGATCAACTTGAGACATTTGGGTCTCAAGATCTAATAACCAAGTTTTATGGGCTGTTCACAGGCTCAAAAGTTGTTGACATGGTTCAAACCACCTGTCACAAAAAGAATTTTTGTCTGCCTTATGTATACTTGCATGATTTATGCTGCAGGATCATTGAGAATCGAACCGGTGCGTTCGAAATGTGTACTAATCTGAGGTTTAGGATGATGGTGGCAATTCTGACCTGTGAAAAGGTCAACTGGTGCCAGATAATCCTGAAGCGCTTGCAAGAGGAGGTATGCAAGCCTGCCACCCAGAAGAAATCATTTGGTTTAATGTTAAACCATATCTTGACGAAATGCGGACTGTCGCAATCCACTGTTGCTAAGAAGAATAGCTCCAGGATATACCTAGGAGGCGTCAAGCCTACTGCGTATAACCAAACCACTATGGTCTGCAACCACCCGAAAACCGGAAGTATGCCAGTTTCCGCAAATCCAAGAGATGAGTCTTTGAAGTCCCAGGACGTGGAATCTTCAAAGAAGAGAAAAAGATCTCACAGCAAGAAACCCATTGCTGGTGAGAAGCCAAAGAAGAAACTAAGGAGGCTTTCTAAAGTCAAATCTGTCAAGCCCTCCGAAGAAGTTTCCACCGTGGCTCAACCCACTGAAGAACAACCCCAGGGCCCAACCCTTGTGGAAGAGGTGTCCACTACTGTATCGACAGTAGATCTTGAGCCTTTGGCGGCTAGGACGGATGATGGGACATCTGCCAACGAGAAAGACTCTAGCGAGTCGGCTGCCCCTATGGAGCCAAATGCTACCTCTCCTATACGTGATTCCACACCCGTACAGGGTCAAACTTCCTTCGGGGCACCATCCCCTGTAAGGAATCCCACTTCCCCACAGGATCCCACACCTGCAGAGGAATCCCTCGCTACAGCGGACCCAGCCGTTGTACGCAGTCCCGCAGAGGAATAGGGCTTTGTGTAGACGTGACCAACGCCGGGTCCGGGTCCGGGTCGGACCCGCCGGGTCGCCGGGTCGGCAGGACGGGACCCGGACCCCACCCGTACATATGAAATGTACAGGTTGGCGGGTCGACGGGTCGGCCATGGGTCCGGGTCCAGGTCCGACCCGCCGGGTCACGGGTCCGACCCGTCTCATTTTTTTTTGAAGTATATAAAACTTTTATTTGTTATCATTTTATACACGAAAAATAACTATAAGTGAACAAGGAAATCATTTGAAAAAAATTAGCTTGTATTTAATTTTACTTAAAATTAAATTGCCTACGTATCCTCGTGAGGAATCAAAGCTCCACGTAGTTCTTTTGCTTGAGAAGAGTTAAAAAAAATGGGCTTGTATTTAATTTTAAGTTTTCACTTAAAATTAAATTGCCTACATATCCTCGTGAGGAATCAAAGCCCTACGTAGTTCTTTACTTACGTGATTTACCTTACTTACCTTTAGTCGAAGTCGATGCCATCGTCGTCTTGATCATCGGTTTGACTCATTTGACTATACTCTCCTTCAGTAGTGCCTTCTTGATAGGCATCTTGGTCCGCTAATAGGTCATCCCACTTATTTTCTTGATCTCGTAACTCGGCTTTTGTTGCGTCTTTAAGTATTATTTGAGCCTCGAGATTTTTTGGCGTCATTCGAGATCTCCGCTCGTCCAACATATAGCCTCCTTCACTAAAAGCGCTCTCAACGGGGACTGTGGATGCGGGCACTGCAAGAATTTCTTGTGCCATAATGGAAAATATGGGAAATTTGGTTCTCCTTCTCTTCCACCAATCCAACAAATCAAATGTACCTGCATTGTCATTCTCCGGCACAAAACTAGTTGCATAATATCGACTAAGGTCATTTCTTTGACCGACGTTACTACTACCCCTATTTCTTGCTATATTATAGAGTTGTTGTTGAAATGAGTTAGTGGGAGTTTTGTCGAATTCCATGTTAAATGTATTTGTAGTCCTAGTTCTTATTTTTTTGAGTTTGAATCTTATCACCATATTTAGAAGAATATTCAGAAAAAATAGTTTCTAAACTATTTTTTAAATCAATTTTTACTTGTTCAATGTCAGGAATATTTTTAAATAAAGTTTGACTTTCAACACTATCCGCAATATTAGGAAAACCCAAATTTTTAAGAATATTATAATATATTTCTAGTAATCGTTCTACTTGAGCTAAATTCAAATCGAGAGATAAAACAGCACTAATCAAGAAAACATCATGAATACGATTAAAGTATTTTAGCCATTTTAAACACATATTGTAAATAGCATTCGATAATCTTTCGGATTTACTACAAGCATCCATTTCAGATACAATAAAACAACAATGAAATAAAACTTTAAGAGACGTGGGATAATAACAACCACTTAAATCTTTAGTTGCATTTTCAAAAACCCTTAATAGTTTTATTAAATCTTTAGTTTCATCCCAATACGTTGGCAATAAATAAAATCCTTCTACGCGAAAATACGTATCAAAAAATTCACACAATAATTATTTATATTCATTAGTTGAATTTAACATCTCATAAGTTGAGTTCCATCTATGTTTTACGTCTGGAGTAAAAAATTTGGGTTGCATTTGTTTTGACTTTAAAAATTTTACCCATTGTTTAGCTAACTTAGTACGATTATGTAAAAACAAGACACATTTTCTAATTGGTTATATTGCCTCATCTATAAATTTTAATGCATCTTGTACACATAAATTTAGAATATGACATATACATCTAGTATGAAATAATCGACCCGCTAAAATAGGATTGCAAGCTTGTATTAAAGCTGGTACACTTGCAGTATTAGAACTAGCATTATCAAAACCAATTGTGAAAATTTTATCTTTTAAGCAATAAAGAGTTAAAATTTTAATAATTGCTCTAGCTATATTATCTGCACTATGTGCATAATTAATTTTTTTAAACGCAAGTAATCTTTTGTTTAAGTTTCAATTTTCATCAATTCAGTGTATAGTTATTCTAATTTTTTAAACGCAAGTTGAGTTGACTTTGTGACTTTTGTTCTCCGTGGACCGAGGCATGGTTATTCTCAAAATACCTTTTAAATTTTCCATATCCATCCCCGGCTTTATACGGATACTCTTTCGAGTAGTAGTTGCAAGATACCTTCATCGAACCATCCGACATTTTTTTTTTTTTAAAGTGTTTTGAAAAAAGTTCGGATACCGATTTCATGGTCCATTTCTTCGTCAATGTTTTGCAGTTGTTGACGATTCGGGACACGTCGAAATCCCCGGAGATCAACTTCTTCTTCACTGGTAGTTGTTGTACTATAGATACTTTCATGTATAGCATCATATTTAGCTTCTTGACTTTTATTTTCAAAACCGGCTGGAGTTTGGTTTTGGGGCTCCCGAATAATTATTCCAGATGGTTTCTTCGATTTGCCTCAAAGACCCATTCGCTCGAACTTGGATATTTTGGATTTTTTGGGAGATGTAGCAATACCCTTTCTCTTGTCAGAACTCGACATAATGAATAAATGCGAAAAAAGGAGAGATATTAAGTAGTCTAGCAATTAGCAATGAGAGTTTGAGAAATAGATTATATTGAAGGTGTGAAAAAAATGTGTTGAGTAGTGAGGTATTTATAGATAGGATTTTTTTTTCTTAAAATTTGCACTAGCCGTTAGACCCGCCGGGTCCGGGTCCGACCCGCCGGGTCTAACGGCCAAATTTCAATTTTTTTTCTTTTCCGCCGGGTAGGCAAAACCTAGACCCGGACCCCACCCGTGTATACCACGGGTCCGGGTCGACGGGTCCGATGGGTCAACCGGGTCCGGGTCCTGCACGGATCAGCCGGGTCCGGGTCGGCGGGTCGACCCGGCGGGTTGGGTCGTTTTGGTCATCTCTAGCTCTGTGAAAGAGGATAGGAGGCGACGGGAGGGAGAGATGGGGACGTCGAAGGGCAGCGCTCGCCGGCGCTGTATGCGCGCCGCCGTCGCCTAGGTGAGAGCCAGAGAGATAGAAGGCGAGAGAAAGAGAGACGAGATAGAGAGGGCTAAGAGAAGCTGGAGAGAGAAGGGCGGTGAGACCCGTGCTTGTGTGCACGGCGACGACAACGTCGCCGGGAGGAAGGCGCGGCGGCGCGAGGAGAAGGAAGAAGAAGAAGAAGAAGAAGAAGAAGAAGAAGGGTGGCGCGCCGCCGCTGTTTGCCAGAGACAGAGAGAGACGCTGAAGTAGGGATTTGGGGTTAAATCCCTTTTGACAAAACATATATACACAAAACTTATATGTATATTATTTTCGAATTAAAAAAACGGTTTTTTATGGGTTAATCGAACCGTAACCGAAAATAATCGGTCCGATTATGGTTAATCGAAATTTTTTATGGTCCGGTTTTCGGTTCTTAATTTTGAGCGTTTATGGTTCTGGTTAACTAAAAATTTCGATCCGGTTAATCGAAACCGAACCGTTCGACACCCCTATCCTACCGTCAGGTTAGAAAAATTTGGTCTGACGTTAAGTCGATACCAAAACTATTATTTGTTCATATTTGTTGATTTTAATTCGTATATTCATCTTATTACGGTTGAATTGTGCGATTTCAGTAATACTAAATTATAATTATATTAATATAATTAAGATGGACTTTCCACCGTCAGGCGAAGAAGATTTGATTTAATGTTAAGTCAATATTGTTACATATTTGTTCATATTTTTTTATTGTAAATCACACAATTTAATTTTAATAAAAATAATATACGAGTTGAGTTGAAATTAATAAATGTAAACGAATAAGTAATTCTAATATCGATCTAACCTTATATCAAATCGCAACCTCCAAAAGCAACTTCGAAGCCACAATAGTCGATTTATAGCTCTCCCCTCCGTCTAATTGGCCGAGCCTTATACCCGGTCCTCGATATATCGAAAAGAAGCGCTAAAAGGGTGTAATTGTAATTTTGGTCATCTAGGGTTTTGAGAAAAGTGAGATAAAGGCCATCAGGTGTTCATTTGTTTCTGCCTCTGCTAGCATTCGGGTCGGAGATTAATCGGTGCACTAGAATCCTCAGCCGGCAGTCATGGGTAAATTATCAGTTGGCTCACTTTCTCAATTGTCTTTAATTTCTCTTGGCTTGTTAGATCTTGAGATCTTATTACTTTAGAGAGGGAGTGACGGAAATGATGTTTTGTTGTCAGGTATTTCTCGGGATTCCTTTCACAAGAAGCGTGCAACTGGAGGGAAGAAGAAGGCTTGGAGGAAGAAGAGAAAGTAACTCTTTATCATTCTCGTTATCGTTCCTTTCATGATTTTATTTATATGTTTTTCTGAATTTTGTTTAGCTTGTATTTTGCCGTTAATCTGTGTGTTTTAATTTGTCCGAATTGTTAGTATCCTTCTGCGGGTTTCCATGTTCGTAAGTGTAAGCACATTTATTCTTGTGTAAATACATAGTATCTTTTGATCACTAAGGCTTAGCCTAAATGGTATTGCAGTCTCTGATGTTGGGTGGAGATTGGGTGCGTGAGTTATAAGACTGGTTTATAATCCTCTTCTGTGGAAAGCATGTTATCTTTTGTTCATTTGTTTCATCAGATCCCACTTTCAGTGAATTGTCTGTTATTTTTTTTTTCTGGAAAAAATTGACTGAGCCACTGATGC